>ML781182.1:1130355-1169671 GCA_009831015.1 Picea engelmannii | reverse complement strand
TGGCCTAAAGCCGACATAATTAAAATAACATTACTAATCTAAATTACAACTAATGGCCTAAAGCCGACATAAATAAAATAGCATTACTAATCTAATATGCCCCAATTAAGGGGTAATGAGCCAATATTAGGGCTTAACAACAGATTTTCTTTTCAGCACAACATTTTTCCATACAAGCACTTATCAATTTATCTTAAAATTTTTTGCACTGAAAGAGCTAGTTCCCTATTTTAGCTACAAAGTAAGGTTTGAATGTGTTTTGCATGAGGACATGCAATGTCTTCAGTTGGGGGGCATGTTAGGACCCAGAAATGTCCCTTTTTCATCACATCTTTTGCCTATTCAACCTTATCATCTCTAAGCTAATGCCTACTATAATGCGTTCTAAGACCTTTTTTCCCAAGGTATGAATCATTTATCTTGATTTTATATTTTCATTTACTTAGCATGTTTGATTGGTAATGTTCACATGTTTTACCCATAAAATTATTCAACTAATGATCGAAATGAATAGAACATCCAAGTCTTAAAGAATGGTCGTTGTTGTTACACCAGTTTTTATAGCTATGCGCCAATCTTGGAAGTTGTTACAACTATGCACCAATCTTGGAAGCTGTTACAGCTATGCGTCAATCCTAGAAGCTATTACATGACTGTTGTAACAAGTGCCACCGATTTTGTTGTTACATGACCGTTGCAACAAATGCCATCGATCCTGAAAGCTGCTACACCTACTATTACATGTTTCAACTTACAAGATTAGTTCTAGATCTTGTATTAATGATATCATACGAACAGCTTGAGAACTGGGGATTCTCAAGGCTGTTCTGATTTTGTTTTAACTGAATGACTATGACTTTAAATAGCAAAGCTTTTGTAATCAGAGGGACGGATTATGACTATGAGAAAGTGAAGTGAAGTAAAGCTTATTGTACACAACATTTTGGCAAATCAATAGAAGAGTGGATTGAATTTCTTTAGCATAATGTGGCCTATTTCTTTGAGAGGATTTAGTGAGAAGGAAAGGGCCCACCTTCCTCACAGATTCCCCTCTATTTTGAATTCCATAATAATTTTTTTAATGTGAATGGTTTATCTGTTAAACAATTCTAAAATACAGTTGTTGTTACAGTCTAGTTCCTTCCTATTAGATGCACATAAATATGTCTCGTGAGAATTAAAAGTCAATTGTTGAACACTGTTGGAGAACTGCTTCCCCTTTTTCTGCATTAGATTAAAATCTTGTTTTCAAGTAAAAGAAAATAAAAGTGTGGATTACTTTCTTGAAATAATTAGATTTATTTCTACAATTAGTAGAGAACTTCTTCCTGCAAAAGTAAAAGAGAAAGTTAGATTAGCGTAGGTAATCTAGGATCCTTATACACTCATCGGTTTAGATTTCAAATTGTGATTTAAATTTTGTAGAACTCCATCTGTGTCAGCATAATTGTGTTAGTAATATTTTTTGTTTATTTTTCCCTACTACGATTAGATTAGTGTTGCTTCCATAATCAAGCATAGACTGTGCACAATTATCTTGAAATAACAGAATTCCCTGGGTTGACAATTTATATTGAACCCCTTAATTTTCTATTCATTTAGACAATTAAAGTGCCCAACATTAATATCCTCAAAAACTTGATTTTACGTGCGGGGAGAAGGGAAAAGGCTTGTGGAGAAGCATTTTGAGGGCTCAGCAAGGGCCCGAGAGTTAATTCATCTCCTTAGTTTAAATTATCCTAGATCAGGAGGTTGTGTGAACCCTAGGATATGGTGGGTGTTTGCATCAAGTGGTATCAAGTGGTATCAGTCACCATATTGACCTTATTTTGGGAGTAGGTTTTCCAAATAAAGTAGCATATAGATTGACCCCTCAAGAGAATGAAGAGGTCAAGAATCAAGTCAAAGAGATATTGGATAAAGGTTTGATCAGAGAAAGTTTGATCCCGTGTGAAGTACCAACTATTTTGAGTCCAAACAAGGATGGAGGTTGGAGAATGTGCACAGATTCTAGATCCATCAACAAGAGAACCATCATGTATAGATTTCCTTTACCCAGAATGGATGATTTAATGGATTGCTTGAGCAGAGCTAGTTCTTTTTCAAGATAAGCTTGAAGAGTGTCTATCATTAGATAAGGATGAGATAGGGAGATGAATGTAAGACAACATTAAAAACAAATGAAGGATTGTATGAGTGGCTTCTTATGCCATTTGTCTTAACAAATGCCCCAAGTACATTTATGAGATTAATGAATGAAGTACTCAAATATTTTATTGGTAAGTTTGTGATTGTTTATTTAGATGACATTCTAATACTCAGTGAAATTGAAGAGGAGAATTTAAGACATTTGAAGATGGTGTTGAGGAGGTTATAGCAGGAGAAGTTGTTAGTGAATTTGAAGAAGTGTTATTTTATGAAAAAAAAACTTGTATATTTGGGGTTCATAATCTCTTAAAATGAATTGAAGATGGATCGAGAGAAGGTAAGGGAAATAAGAGATTGTCCTTCTCCGAGAAGTGTGTTCGAAGTAAGAAGTTTTCATGGGTTAGCGATTTTTTACAGGAAATTCATCAGGAATTTCAGTACTATTTGTGCACCCATACTAGACACCATAAAGAAAGAGAATAAGTCTTTTAATTGGACAAAAGAGCCTGAGAATGGATTTAGAGTGTTAAAATCAAAGATAGAAAAACAACCTATTTTAGTTGTACCAAATTTTAAGAAGACCTTTTAGATTAAATGTGGTGCTAGTGGAGTGTCCATTGGTGCAGCTTTAAGTCAAGACAATAATCTTGTTGATTATTTCAATGAAAAGCTGAATGATGTTAAGAAAAAGTATTGCACATATGACAAGGATTTTTATGATTTAATACAATCCTTGAAAAAGTGGAGGCTTTATCTTATCCTGAAAGAGTTTTTTTTATATACTCACAAGCAGGCTTTGCATTTTATAACCAGACAAGAAAAATTGAACTAGAAACATGCTAAATGGGTAGAATTCATGCAGAATTTTACTTTTGTTATTAATCATATTAGTGGAAGCACTAAAAAAATTGCATATGCTTTGAGCAGGAGATGTTTGAACTTCCAGGAATTCCAAGTGCAGACCTTGGGGTTTGAACACCTTAAGGAGATGTATCAATAAGACCCTGATTTCAAAGAAGCTTATGAAGAATGTGAGAACCCTTTGATAAGGGACAAGAATCAGTGGATGGAGTATCTAATCCAAGGTGGACTGTTATTCAAAGGAATTTAGTTGTGTATCTTGAAATTCTCAATGAGGGACAATTTTCTAAAGGAAAATAATAATGGAGAATTGGTTGGACACTTTGGTCATGATAAAACATATGCATAGTTGAGTTCTTCATATTATTGTCCAGGAATGAGGTCTGATGTGAATAAATTAATGGATAGATGAAGAATATTCCAATATGCTAAAGGAAATAAGAAGAACATCAGATTGTATCAACCATTGTCTATTCCAGATAGGTTATGGGATGTTATAAGTATAGACTTTATTCTAGCTGGATTACCAAGAACCCAGAGAGGAAGTGATTCAATATTTGTAGTGGTTGATAGATTTTCGAAGATGGCACATTTCTTACTATGTCACAAAACCAATGATGCTACTCACATAGAGAATTTATTTTTCAAGGAGATTGTGAGGTTGCATGGATTCCTCAGGAGCATAGTTTCAAATAGAGATACTAAATTTGTGGGACTGTTTTAGAGGAATTTGTGGAAGGAGTTGGCGACAATTTTGTCTTTCAGTTCAACATATCATCCTCAGAAAAATGGACAGATTGAGGTAGTGAATCAAATTTTAGGGAATCTGTTAATAAGTTTGGTTACTGAACATAACATTCAGTGGGATCAAATTCTTCCCCAAGCATAGTTTGCATATAATGACTCACTGAATAGGAGTAAATTTAAGATTCCATTCTAGATAGTATATGGAATTCACCCAAGAGGATTTTTGGATTTGAGAGAATTGAGATGAGATGAATTTTGAAGTGCAGAAGTAGAGGATTTTTCTCCAGAGATGCATAAGTTGCATGATCAAATTAAGGGACAACTATAGGAAAAAAGCTAGAGATACAAGAGCATAATAGACCAGAGAAGAAGAGAGGTGAATTTTGAAATTGGACATCAAGTCTTAGCACATATGAGGGAGGAAATATTTCCGAAAAGGAAATATAACAAGCTAAAGATGGAAAAGATAGGACCATGTAAGATCCTTAGAAAATTTGTTGCAAATACTTATGAGATTGAATTGCCCAAGGACATCGAAATATCACCAATATTCAATGTAGCAGAATTATACCCTTACAAGATGAATGATATATAAAGGATAGATGATCAGGAGGAGATCCAGTGGAAGCAACAAATTCCCATAGCAGAGAAGCCATAGATAGAGAAGATTCTTTATCAGAGGATTACTTATAAGACCAGGAGAAACATTTATTATGAGTATTTGGTTAAGTGCAAAGATCATCCAACAGAAGATGCTAGTTGGATAACTGAAACTAATATCTAGAAGCATGGAAAGATAGTGCAAGAGCTCATGGACAGTAGTCCATGAATATTTTTGTCTAGAGGAGTATGATGCAGGAGCATTGTCATCAATGTTCAATGAGGCCAAGTGGAGGACAACTCGACATCCAGCGCGTGCATTCAAATTGGTTTTTATTTCAAGGGGAGCGCATCATTTTTATTATTTTGAAAGTATTGTAATTAAAGACCCTTTAATGTTTTGAGGCTTGAGCCATTGATTGATATCACAGGAGATTTTAATCGCCTTAATTAGCTGTAGGATTGTATAGATATCGAGCATCAACTCATATCTGGGTTGTAATTATCCATTTATTGTAATAAGACTTAGTGTTAGAATGTTTTATTTATGATGTGAAAGAACTAGAGTATTCGGTAGTAAGGAGCGAGAATCCCCTGCATGTATAAATGTATGTAATCTATGCCCAAAAAAGGTTGTTGAGAATTTTTATTTTCTATTGAAGTTTATTTTCTATTTTGCTGAAGAAGAGAAGTTGAGAGCTACAAGAACTCTTTGTAAATTTTTGTTGAAGGAATATAATAGAGGAGGATTGCTTCCAAACTCTGAGTTTGCATATATATGAGTTAATTAGGTAATGTTGTGTTATTTTCTTTCTTTGTTTTATATGCATGTGTGTGCATTTCATGATTGAATGAATGAACTTGTAATGTGCTATAAGTTTCAATTGTTTCTCTTCTAAAACACTAGTGCAAGGAGTGCATAATGGCCAAAAAATGAGTGTGAAGGCAGAGTCTCTATAGACTCATTTTCTCAGGAGAGATATCATGAAACTTTGAACAAGTGAGTGCAAGGAGTGCATGCATACTAAGTGGAGTATAAATTTCGAGGATACCCATGCAAGGTGTGCATAGGGCCAGCACTTAGCGAAGTGTTGAAATAATCTCAAGATTAGGAGGATTAGCACAAAGTGTGCATCGAGGCCCAAGTCTTTTAAGGTCGAAAAAGATTAGGAAAAATAGCGAGACTTAGTTCTCAAAAGGGATAAATCCTTTCACTTGGAGGATGAGCAGACGAGATTCGT
The DNA here is from genome assembly GCA_009831015.1 of Picea engelmannii. NCBI lineage: Eukaryota > Viridiplantae > Streptophyta > Pinopsida > Pinales > Pinaceae > Picea > Picea engelmannii. Next base: position 1,164,074 of record ML781182.1, on the reverse strand, counting down.
TTGGAGGGAGAAAAGGTATTTCATGACCATCTGATCTAGAGAAGGTTCATGTGTTTTAACCATTGAAATACTTTGAACTTTGCGAGTTCGATGATTTCCATGTGTTGGGTCTAAAGGAGATAATTTTTCCGAAGTCCCGAAGTCCAAAATCAATATAGACCATTAGTGGTCAAGGGACATGTGTCCCTTAATAAATGGTTATCTGGAAGTCCAATTGTTTGGTGAAATAGAAGTGTGGTTGCAGGATCATGAAAAATTCCAAAATCTCCGAAAGCCAAAATAGATCATGACTGTTGGCGGTAGTACCATGTGTTAGAACATTGATAGCTATTCGGAAGACCCACAATTCAAGAGAACAAAGGTGTGAAGTGTTAAGTTTTGAGAACTCTCGAAGGCCTGAAGGCCAAAGTAGATCTCAGTCATTCATTGGTGTGGATGTGTGGACCATTGATTGAGACCCACTTCACGATTTCACCAATTCGATACTTTGGAGGATTTGAGGTGTTGTGTTGTGAGAAGCTCTGAATCCCAGAGAAATTTTCAACTGTCTATCTAAGATAAGTGTTAGCCATTTGATCTACTAATTTGGATTTCATGCATTTGGAATAATTGTGTGTTGGAGAAGGTAAAAACCCGAAGCCTAGAGCTCTGAAGTGCCATAGTTCCCACTTGTTGAAATTTATCCCTTGGTTTTGGCTCGAGTCCACATGGAAGACTCTGTTGGATTGTTAAGATCCTCGCGAACTTGATTTTATGCATAGGGAGAAGGGAAAAGGCCTGTGGAGAATAATTTTGAGGGCTCAACATGGGCCCAAGAGATAATTCATATCCTTAGTGTAAATGATCCTAGACTGGGAGGTCAAGCAAGCCCCAGGAGGTGGTGGAGGTTTTCACCTAGAAGTGTTCTTCGGGGATGACTCAACAACCAAAATTTTGAAACCAGGAAGAGTCTGACTAATATTGCATGATGGGAGAATTATAACCCTTCTAGGTGTGCTACATATTCCAAGTTTGGTAAGAAACTTGATATATTTTAGTAAGATTAGTGTTGCAAGAGTGCACACTCTATTTCATAAGGATACATGCAAAATGTTCATAGGTGTGATGGCCTTAATGAAAGGAGTTTGGATTGGAACCCTAGACAAGTTATTATGGAATGTCAACTCAAATGAATGCAACAACACTGTTTTTCCTTAAGCCGACCTAACTCAACTGGGTTAATTTGATTCAAATCAACTCTACAATTCATTATCAAGTCAACCCAACCATGATATGGCTTGAGAGGATGGTACACATTGGAGAAAAAGGACTTTGAGCTATGAGAAATAAAGGTATGATTGAAGATTTTCCTGAAGGTAATTTAAAAGTTTATTTTTGTGAATATTTTATATATGGTAAACAAAGTCGGGTGATGTTCCCATCTAGAGAGAAAAGGGAAAAGGGGATTCTAGAATTGGTTCATAGTGATGTTTTTGGCCTTGTTTTAGTGCCTTCACTTGGTGTATCCTTGTATAATGTCTCCTTCAAAGATGAATTTTATAGGAAGAGATGGATATATTTCATGAGGAAGAAATTAGAAGTTTTCAAGAAATTTAAAGAGTTTAAGATTCCTACGGAAAACCGTACATATAAGAATATTAAGGTGTTGAGAATTGACAATGGTGGTGAATTATGTGGAAAGGAGTTTTAGCATTTCTTCAAGGAGTTTTGCATAGAACACCAAAATACCACACCATATGCCCCACAACAAAATGGAGTTGTTGAAAGAATGAATAAAATAATGATGGACAAGGAAAGGAACATGATAAGTGGTGTTGGGCTCACATAAGAATTCTAGGAAAAGGAAGTTGACACTACAAAATATCTAGTGAATATGTCTCCTTCGTCAGCGCTAGTTGACTCGAATACAAATGAGGTATGGTTCACATATCAAAATATTTGGATCTGATGCATTTCTTCAAGTTCCCGAGGAAAAGAGAACCAAGCTGGAAAAGAAGGAAGTCAAGTGTATTTTCATTGGATACAAAGAAGCAATGAAAGGATATAATATTACGGATCTTGCATCAAGGAGAACAATGTACAGTCGATATGTAGTCTTTAGAGAAGTTGAAAGGAAGTGTGAGTTTTAAGTGATTAAAACAAAGAATAATTTAGAGAAGGCGAGGTTTGAACTAAGGAACAAAGAAGAACATGATTTAGATGAGTCAACCAAATCATATGAAGGCATGGAATAAAAAAACTTGGTCGTAAGAAGGTTTGAACGAGTAAGCAAACAAACATGTGTTAAATTCCATTGATGGTGGGCCCAATTCATTCTGGGAGGCATTCGACTCGACATAGGGTAGAGTCTAGAAGGGCACCATGAATGAGGAAATGAAATCCTTGCATAAGAATGAGACATGGGATTTAGTATAATTACCTAATGGAATAAATATCGTCGGTAGAAAATGGGTATTCAAGAAGAAGATGAATGCAGTAGGTCAAGGCGAAAAATTCAAAGATCAATTTGTAGAGAAAGGATATTACCAAGTCAAAGGAGTCGAATTCGATGAGATTTTTTCCCCTATTGAAAAAATAAATTCCATTAAAGTACTAATGTCTCTAGCTCAACATTTGATATGGAAACAGAATATATATATATATATATGTGAAGATAATGTTCCTACATGGGGACCTGGAAGAATAAATATACATGAAACAACATGAAGGATTTGCAACAAGAGGTAAAAAATATTTTGTGTGCAAATTGAAAAGATCCCTTTATGGTCTAAATCAATCCCCAAGGATGTGGTATCAAAAGTTTCACACATACATACTCAGTTTTGGACTTGTGAGAAGAAAAATTGATCACTACATATATTCCAATAAAGAAGGTGGGTATTTCATATATGTAGCATTGTATGTCGATGACATGTTGTTGATCGGAAACAACATGGATGCAATAAAGAAGCTGAAGAATAAGATATCCTCAAAGTTCAACATGAAGGATATTGGTGCATAAAACTTTATCTTGTCGATGGATATTAAGAGAGATCGAGTAGCTAGAATTCTTTGGTTGAATCAAAAGAAGTAAATTGAAACAATTTTGAAACATTTCAACATGCAAGATTTCAAACTTGTAAAGGTAACAATTCCTTTGAGAGAAAGACTAACTGATGAATAATGTCCAAACAAACAAGAAGATATAGAGGATATGGCACATGTCCCCTATGCAATTGTTGGTGGTTTTCTAATGTATGTGATTGTATGCACTTGACTAGACATTTCTCATGCAGTGGGAGTATTGAGAAGATACATGTCAACACCTAAAAAGGAGCATTGGACAATTGTTAAGAGAGTATTCAGGTATTTGTGTGGCACAAAAGACTATATTATATGCTACCAAGGGAAATATGGAAAGGATTGTGAAGTAGATGTGCATGGCTTTGTCGAAGCTGATTGGGATGGTGATCCAGATCAACTAAGGTCGACTAGTGGATATGTGTTTAATATGTTTGGTGGAGAAATCAGCTAGATGACTAAGAGACAGGTGTGCATAGCATTGTCAACAATAGAATTCGAATACATGGAAGACACTCATGGAAGAAAAGAATAAGTATGGCTGAAATGAATATGTTCAGGGATTAGGTTTGAGTAGAGAGCTATGAAGATATGTTATGATATTCAAAATGAAATATTTATGGAAAAGAACCCATCTTATCATTCCAAGACTAAGCATATTTATTTACAATACCATTTCATAAGAGACATGGTGGAAATCAATAAGGTGCTCTTGGAGAAAGTAGACACATTGGAAAACATAACAGACTCTTTGACCAAGTTTGTGAGTGCTCTGAATTTCTCTTCGTGCAGAGAGAAAATGGGAATTGTCTCCCTAGGTGTATGAAAACAGTTTTAGGAAACTATCGTTTCAACAAAGAAGACAACAAGTGGGAGAATTTTGGGTTGTTATACTCGTTATAGTGAAAGTCTAGTCGAGGTTCATTGACTGAGAGTAAATGTTGAAGGTTGAGGTGGATCTCCTAGGAAAATTCGAAGTCAAAGTAGTTGACACCAAGTCGAAGAGTTCAACTGACAAGAGGTTGAAAAGAGGTCATGTTGAAACCAATTGAATACTGAATGAAGGTCGACTAGCATTCAACTCGTAATATGATTGGAAGTCAACTGTAACAAAATCTCGAGATTCATAGGATTTGTATCCAATAATATGCATGGATATGTAACCATTTTTGGGTGCCTTTATTTAGGGTTTTCCATACTATAAATCCTATAAATAAGGTGTTTTGTAATTTTATAATATTAATCTTTAGTTGTTGTAATGATTTTCATGCTAATCTTTTGCAAAAGGTTGTTGGTCATGTAGATGTAAGCCGAATTGGCTACATGGTTGTTATTGTGTAAATTGAGAGGGTATGATGTCAATTGTGTCTTTGGTGTAGACCACGGTTAGAAATGTAACATTTTATTTTGAATGAATAAGACAACAAGAGAGAAATACGCTTAAGGAATGTTGGTTTTCCTGTTTGGGTTTCCAGGGTAAAATCTTTGTGTATTGTGAGTTTGTTTTTCTATTTGTTTTCTCGCTTAAATATTTCTTCTTCTCTTCTATTAGGTTTAGCGTGGAAGTATAATTTCCTAACAATTCATTAGAATTGGTAAACTACAATCATTGAGAGTGCATTTCTATCCTTCAAATACAAATATTCAGTAAGAATCTCTCATACAAGAAACTAAAAGAAGAATTTTCTTTAGACTATGAATAAAGAAAATACCATTCAATTCAAGAACATCACTTGATGTTGTATGGAAGGAAATTAATCCCAATCCTCTCATAATATAAGTAGCATCATCATCCAACTCCACATTCATTGTGGTGTTTTTTATTAGTAAATTGGAATACTTATAGCATAAATAATAAAATATATCTAGATTTATTTCAAAATGACATATTACAATAGCAATAGGAAATAAAAGAACCAGAATACCACAAAATATTATACCTTTATTGATGAGAAAAATGATCATTTTCCTCTTTGAGTAAACAACTTAAAAATGAGAAGAGGTCTTATTACAATATACTTCACAAGACATCTCATTATATTTCTTCTACTTATTTATATAGCTCTATCTACCTCCAAGGAATATTCTAGAGAGGGAAATTTGTAGTAAGTGAAGCCTTCTAGTAAGCATTCTTACAATTATTTCTTTCATACTACTACATGGGCCTTATTTAATAAATATCATCTCCATACATAGAAACATATATATCTACTTAGGAGGTTAGTTTAGAACCCTAACACCCATACCTCACTCTTGATCCTAAATCTTGTTGAAGAGCTTCATATTATAAGTCATATGTCTCAATGTACCATTATCCATATGCCATCCATTACTTGACATATTGTTGGAAGAAAAACAAGATGCCATGGAGAATGTGGTGAAAAACTAGGAGGATCCATCATACACTACTACTATAGTACTAAGTACAACATAATTTTACTTTTAATTTCCTCACTTCTTCTTTGAACATTGGTTTGATGCATAATGTCCCAACTAGTGACACCTAAATCATTTCACCTTACTCAAATATTTATTTCCTGGACTTGATTCATATTTCTTACACTTCTTATTTCATTTCACATTTCCCTTCATTATCCTCCCAACAAGGGTTGGCCTTTCTACTACCTCTTGCTGTGTTATACAAGACTTTTAAATGATCACTTTATGCATAAGGATATCCTAAATATTCTCATAATTTGGTAGCTTGTCATGGGAAAAAATACCTTGGACAAAATGTTTCCAAGATGGACCAAGCCCATTTAATGAAATCGACAACAAATCCTCATCCTTCACTTTTATCCCTATGGTACCTCATTTATCTCTCAATTCTATTACCCTAGCTATGTATCTCACCACTGCATCTATGTTACTCATTTGAATGGATGAAATCTTGTTTCACAAGAGCATCAATCTAGAGACATGGGAAATTTGATATAAACCAACCAAGTCCTCATACATCAATTCACTAGTTGTCTTATCTACAGTGTGATAAATTAAGTGATCCTTCACCAAATCAATAATTATTATTGTTTCCTTGGCCTCCTTCTTAGCATGATCCATATAGAGAGGAAAGGTACAAACCCTAGATATATTTCAGCTCAAAATTAAGGGATCCCAATGACTCCAAGTGATCAATAGTATTATGAAAATTCTTAGAAATACAAAGAAAAGACGATCCAAGAATTTGTGCATAATCTAGTAGATGGAGGTAAAAATAAGAGAACCAAAAAGAATATGAGTAAGCAAGAAAAGTTTGTGAACAAGAAGCCTTTAGTCTTTTATTTCAGTTGTAATAAGAATACCAATGAGACATTTCAATATTATTATTCAAATCCGTTTTATTTTTAAGGATGATATAAACATTGTGAGGCTAAGTGTTGGGTGAAGTTTTTAATTACCAAGGACCTTCACTGTTTGAAGAAAGTAGAGGAAGTAAAACTCTCTCTTCCAACTAACAAAAAAAACAAAGGAGGAAACTAAGAAATAAGACCAATGACATTAAAGAATGTAGTGTGTATAATGATTGCATACATAGAAAATGGATTTATCATTGAAAATTTTTGATTACTTCATAATCATCTATCTCCCAAGAAAAAGAAAGACTATCCCAAGAGGAAGAGAGCTTATGATGGGGGGAAGGGAAATGGAATATCCACTAGTGGGTTTGAAGGCACTAGCTAAGAGGAAACACTTCCTTCTAGAGAAAAAGTATGGAACATCAGTATGTCTATAAAGAGAGATTATTCATTGTTGTACTAAGACATCAATAAGGATTCCTTTTATCAAGATAAGTGAATAATTGTTGCTAGTAGGAGCAAGAATTGGATTTTTCATTGATAGATATCTTCAATATATGCCTCATGCACCAAAGAGCTAGGGAAACCTGGAGGATGAGATATATGGGGAGACAATAAGTTACAAAGGGTAGAAAAATCCCAAGAATAGACTATCATATAACTTAAGGAAGCATGATATAACTTATGGTAATCCAACAAGAAAATCATGGGAAGTCCATGTGGAAAATACATACCACCAATAGAAAATAATAATTGGGAAGACTCATGGAGAAGGAAAACTCAATAGTGGTAGACCAACAATTGGCATACTAGTAAATAGGGAAACTTAAAAAGAGGTAGTGTTTAGACTTGAATCCAACAAAATATTTCAACTCTTTCATGAGAATTTAATTAGTCATAATGAAATTAGAAGCATGAGATAAAATGATTTTAACTATCTGATTCAAGAATAACATTGTTAAATAATCGAGCTCTAGAAATAGTCTAAGTTTTTGTGGGACCCAAAAATGCCTAAAAAGGGGATGTATGTGGTGAAAATGAATCTTGATATTGAATGAACTTGAATAGAGAATGTGTATATTATCTACGAATAAGGCATTTCCAAAAAATTTAGATAGTCAACTAGTATCAAAGTTGAACTAAAGAATAAGTTAGGTTGAGAAAATCAACTAGGTAGAGAGATAACCTAGTATAGAATCAAAGGAGTTATTGAATTAAGAAGAATAAACTTGAAGAGAACATTAACGATCAATAAATAGAAGAAATGAAAGCATGTTAATGGATCATGTTGAAAAAAAACCTAATAGGTTCTTGTAATGTTTATTGATATTGATGAGTCACATAATTACTATCTTTTGACATCCTCGTTTCCTTATTTTTAATCCCTTTTCATTTACCCGCAACCCTATATTAGCCCATTTTAATGCCCATATGTGGGATTTAGGCTCAAGGTGTTTTCCATTCCATTTCTTATCATTTAATTATACTTATGACTAATATTAGGGGAAGTATTGTATTCTATATTTACTTTTGAAGTGATGGATCAAGTGTGGACAAGTTGTTATGGGATATTGCTTTAAAGGTTCACATGGTAAAAATCCAAAATATCCTATTCACTGTACTTTAATTTTCTATGGATCCTTGAATCATGGTTGTTGCACACCCTCTACCGCATATTTAAATCATTATTGCTACTATGTGATAGTTTCTACAGATGCAACGTTATCACAAGATCAAGCAATTTCTACATAACTAGTGATGTCACCATAGAACACATGCCACTAAATATTCCAGTCATCAAGTTCAAATTCAATGTATACATTCCTAATGGAATTCCAATCATCTTCAGTATGAATGGTTATACATATCAAAGAGCATTGTATCTCCACATCAACATACATAATTTGTGGAGGAATACTAGCAAAAGAATAAACGATTATAATTGAAGATTCCATGAAATAGTGTTGGGGATTGGGTGTAACCTTTTGCAGAATAAATAACAAAATATGAAGAATAATCAAAGAGAAATAACTTCATAAAAGATTGGTGCTTTCTAAATACACCATTATAGAACTTAATCATAGTGCATTATGATCAGAATGTCATAATGCATATTGAACATATTGACTTGCATGATTCACATACATTACATTTTATTGCATTACTTTTTTTTTATTGGTGACCTGTCAGGTCCTTTATTTATATTCTTAAGATCTAATCAACTTCCTTGAAATTGAGAATATATTTTCCACATACAACCATCAGTTTTCAGAGTTGACTCTATCGAATCCGCATTGTATAGTCAGCTAGTCAAACTAGATCGACTTGAATATTCATGCATCCAAATTGTAGTCTATTGCTTGGTTGGTGAATCCATCGACAGAATGTCTTCGATTGTTAGCTTACTACTCGATCGACTATCCAACTAATTTATGTTGGCATATGGTCGACTGCTCGAACGACTGTATCCAACTATTGGTTGGTCATTTGAGAAACTGAATCAAAGAGAAGTGTGATGAACCATCATAACCTGAGGTTCCAACAACCCCCCATCAACACATGGCTCTGGAGATTTTGGAGGTGAAATAAAGTCAGCAAGACACTCACATAACTCCATCTTCCTAAAGCCTAATAATATTGTGAAGCATTATAAATTTCGCTTCATACAACGATTTGGTAAATATATCAGCAATCTGATCATCTATTTTACAATATACAAGAGTGACAAACTTTTCATGAACCAATTGTTGCAAATAATGCATATGGAGCTCGACATGCTTCATTTTACTATTTGAAACAATATTGTTAGAAACTTGAATCATGCTTTTGTTATATATTGATTTTTGTATCTTTGGACATGTATTCTCACACAAAACTTGGTGTTGGGCATGTGGGAATCATTGTGGGAACCACATCACACTTTTGGTTTGGTGAAAACCCCTTGGATTTGTGTGGGGGATTCATGGGTTTGCTAATGGAATTTGTGGGATTCTATTGGTGCTTCACACCCATAAGGAAAGACAAATTTGATGTTGACTTGTGGAGGGGATTCTATGTTGACCCCTAAGACTTGTATATAAAGGAGAGAGGTCATTGTGACATTACATAATCATGTAGAGTGTGTGGAGACATGATGGTGTTAACATAAGTGCTATGAGTATTAGTGATCTCAGAAAATGGGAAGTATGCAAGGTGGTGAATATGGCCCAAGATAGAGAAGCGAAGAAGGTTTCATGTGTGAGCAAATTTTTTGTACCATACCTGATTTTTAGGAGGACAAAGCATGTATATACCCGGGTTGCAAAAGGAAAACTCACGTATAAAGTATACATGATTTGTAGTGGAGAAAACAATGTATGAGTGCACGTTTCCAGTTGGTGAATTGTGTATCTAAGATTCTAGGTAGGTACAGATCCATACAGGCTAACAAGTGACGTCTGTAGGTTTTACAGGTGGTCTATCGTAGATTTGCGTGTAGAGGATATTTCCATATATTGTTGAGGTTTTCTTTTCTAATTTGAGTGGTCATTAAAGAACAAGGTTGTTCTTAGTTTTGGTGACTTTGGAGAACAAGGTTGTGTTACAAGGAAAATCACTCTATGGCATGGGGTAAACCACAACACACAGAATGACTGCAGAAATAAACTCTAATCCCAAGTATGCTACATAAATGAAAATGATATCAAGACAATATAAAGAGCCTACCTCATCCAGATGTTCAATGAAGACCACCGTTGAGCACGCAACTCAAATATTTATACCTGCAACTTGTCCTCAACAACCAAGATACGCAAGCATATAGTTATAATATATAATGTTAGCACATACAATAGCATAATCCATTAACATTCATAACAAATACGGCCATGGAATAATAATTCAAATATTTTAAAGATATCAATTAGATGAGAAAAGAGTATTTCTATTAAAAATAATCAACAGAAGTGTATAAGTGACAAACTTTGGTGTCGGCACATATCAGAATCGAGAAACTAAGTCCCTTCCAGTTGGGCCTCCACCAAAGGCAATCTCATATAAGAGAGACAATGATGTTCTCTATAAAATATGGAAGAGCTTGGGGGATGAAAAATGTGTTCATACTTTAAAAGACAAAGGGATGAAGACTCAATGTGAAGTGAAAATTTCTCCAAACTATCTTTGCTCTCAAAAGTTGAATTCTCTCCTCTTTCCATAGCTTGGATATGGCTCAATTTATAGCCTTAAAATGGAACTAAAGGGATGAGTCATAATGTTTCTAGTATATGGAAGGTCAAGGATCATGGATCTCATGACATGACAAGGAAACCCCACATAATTTTTAATTTTGAGCACCAAACCCAATGTACATGGGTTGTAGTGGTGAAACCTACATATACACATGTTGTCTAACAGGTAGGGCACGTATATGTGGAAAAATATGATTTTTTGGATTTGGGAAGTGAAAAAGGGGACTTCAAGTCTGCATAGGGAAATGGAAAGGCCCTCTGAGAAAGTTGCATGGGGTGAGGAAAAAATCTCTATAAAATATGCCCCCTAATGTGTGAGTTCAAAGGATTATCTGGGATGGCCGAAATACATTATAATTACCAAAAGTGGAGTAATGGAGACTCAACTAGAAGAATTGGTTTCTCATGATAATATTACAATCCATAATGACTTTGTACACATGGTTTCCAATTTGAATTACACTGCAGATCCATGTGGAAATATACCAAACATTTGTTCATGGCCATGAATAGGAAATATAAAGTAGATACATGCCATAGGTTTTCATAGTCACAAACAAGGCCTAGTGAAAACCAATCTCAAAATAAATATGAAGATATCTATATATAATAGAGTAAAATATAATCTCCCATGATCACTGAAGTCATATAGGTATCAGTCCAATGAATGATAGCAACAACTCAGGAAATATGCTACTATAAACTGATGTATTCAAGTCTTCTACATGATTCGCCAAAGGTGAAAGTTTGCATCATGTGAACAGAGGAGTTGAGGTCTAACATAATGAAACTTCATTTGATTACTAGTCATTAATGTATATCATTAACAAACACAAGACATACTATCAATAATGAAAGTAGGTGTCAAGGAACCAAGTACATTCTTACAAGTGTGAATAAAGGTGTTGAGGTCAAACACTTGAAGAATACATCGATCATGAAAAATTGATGTATTCAAGATTTTTTATGGTAGGAGAACATGCCACTGATGATTGCAAGCCTCTAGGTACTCATAATACTCTAGGCTTCATTTCTAGAATAGATGATTTGAATTCAATGGAAGGAGACCCACTAAAAGGAGAGCATTAAAAAATCTCTCATCAGTCAGCATGAGGTACAAAGCAATAGCTTGATGATTTTGGAGGAACTCAGATTAAGAGGATGTTCATGAACCAACAACCCTGTGCATATTTTGCATGCACCAGATGCAAGTAGTGCATGAAAAATATCCTATGAGTAGAATCCAATAAGGAAAAATGTCAACAAAGGCGATGAAACCACCAATAAGGCTAATGGAATTCAAGACATTCCATGAATCCCATTGTGTGGATATATTGCTTGTCGTCAAACACAAGGGAAACCCCCCAGTCAGTGACCAATGAGGTGATGTTGATTGTTGGGTTCAAGGTTACCTACCCATAATTAAAGGAGGACCAGGGTGCACGATAATACTATAGCTTCATGTAACTCTGGGACACACTAAGGGTATGGATGACATGAAAAGTCAATAATTCTGATAAATGGCCAACATAGGATTATAGACTTCCTTTGGAAAAGAGCATGATACATATGGAGGAATTTGGTAGCATAGAATTTGATGATGAAACTTTTTGATACATGAGGCATCATTCAAACTCTCCATAGATATTGGAAGAATAACCTGTCAGAGGATTAAACTCTAAGTAACGAGTTTAGCTTCCTAAGGTCATGCTAATCCCAAACATTGGATGACAAGTGGACTCAAAATTTTGTGCTCTGTTCAAAGGCGATACGACTGCTGCCAATATGAGATAATGTTCTTTTCCCACCCATATTTTTTTTCTTTTCATAGGAAATGAATGCCATGATACAATGGAAGAAACAAGTTTTGTGAGTAAGCAACTATATCCAAACAGTGGAATATACCTATGCTCAATGCAAGGAAGTGCATGCAAAGGATATACACAAGGCTCTGCTTGTCTGGTGATGTGAATTAACGAGGTAATAGACTTGTAATGAGAAAGTGGGAATCAAAAATAGGATCAATACTGCAAGCAGGAGGATGAAATGAAATTACAACTTAACTCCAAAGAATGACCTCTTTTATAAATTTAGTCCCCTAGGCCCCAAAAAGTATAAAACAATACCCGCCAATGTTGACTAGATCATTCCTTTTTCAAAATTAGTCTACTTGGTCCAAAAAAAGGTTAAACTTACACCAAATAGACTTCCTTTCAAATCCATTTAACGAGTGTGAAAGAGACAAGTTCACTCAACAATATTTTCACTTTTTTTAGAGAGTCAGAAAAGAGCTTAACTAAGACTCAAGAATGTTTTTCTAAGAAGCATATCATGGGGGAGGCTAGGGATCCCATGCAGGACTTCTTTTGAGAGTCAACAACTCACAGATAACTGACACAATCTTGGGAAAACCCAAAACTTTCCAATCCGAGGATAAAATACTTGCAGAGGAGACTTTATCTACAATATATCGAAGAATTCCCCTTATCTGGAAGGGTGTAGAAGAAAGAAGGTGAGGCTCTACAAGATCATCCCAATCAAAGGAAACCATCTGAGGACTTGGAGGGAGATTACTCGAAGAAAGTAGAATGCTCCCTTTTTCAAAAGGTGCAGGACTAGAAATTCTAAGGACATGGTAGAAATATGAATTATCCCTCAAAAGAAGAGTGAGATTGAAAAAATATTGCACCGACAATGTCATTTACTTAGACTTGTCACTCTCCAAGAGAAGAGTGGGATTGGTGAAATATTTCATAAGAAAGACCACTTATTCAACCGTTGGTTGAAAAGGATGCGAGGCGACATGGTAAATAGATGCATCACTCCCCAAAACAGGAGTGATGTTGGTCAAATATTGCATCGACATGATCATTGGTGGAATGAAATGCGAGACAACATGGTCAAAAGACACATCACCCCCCAGAATAGGAGTGATTTCAGCTGAATATTGCATCGGCACAACCGCTAGTTGAATAGGATGTGAGACAACATGGTCAAAGGACACATCACCCCTCAAAAGAAGAGGGGTGTCGGCCGAATATTGCATCGACACGACCACTTTATCAACCAAAGATGCCTCAGAGCCTGAAGGGCCACCATATAAGGACTGCACTTCTCATACCACTATAGTAGTAGGACACAAATGAGTAAGGTGATATCCTTTTCAAATCCTACAAAGGAACTTGCACTTACGTCCTATACGTAGTGGTTTCTCAAACGTATGAATGCCCCCAACGTTACTTGTAGTTGCTGGTGATATGCTCCCATCATGACTTGTAGAGGCTAGTAGCTTGTCTTCAACATGAATTTTAGAGGTTGTTGATGAACCTCCAACATGACTAACAAAGTTTGGTGATGAATCCCCAACATGACTAGCAGAGGTTGGTGATGTATATGCAGTGTGACTAGCAGTGACTAGAGTTATGCCCCTAGCAAGACTTGTAGCAACTGGTTTCATGTCTTCAACATGACTTGCAGAGGTTGTTGACCTATATCCACCATGACTAGCATAGGTTAGTGATTTAATTACAATATGACTTGCAGTGACTTGATGTGTGCTTCCAACATGACTGACGGTGGCTGACTGTGACGTTTGAGACGAAGGTTCCGGGAAAGACTAGCTTTGAGAAATTGTGGGCCATGAAGGGTTTTGGTATACACCATGACCTTGTTTGGGATGATAGTATCCTCCTCCAAACTGATTCATAAAGGGTTGTAAGGGCATCATCACCGAGGAAAATGCTTGCGAAGAGAAAGAAACATGACAAGGGTTACTTAGGTGAGGATATATGTTTCCCCCAGACAAAGGAACTTTGTGAAGGGAGTTTCCCATACTATAAAAACTGACTCCCCCTAGATGAAACACTAGAGAAAAGATGGAGGTTCGCCATGCAAAAATAATTCATAGGAACCAGCATAACAGAATAAGGATAGATGGATGGGATGTAATAAGTAGAATGACTGTCGATTTGATCACTTACTCCTAGAAAAGTGAAGCTAGGATTGGATCCATAGGAAGGAAGATTCTAGCCTCCTACCATAAGAGTTGATTGAGGGATATGACTCCCACGAAATGAAAAGGGAGAATAAGGAGGCATCATGCCTCGAGACCCAAAACTAGGATTCGCATAAGGTGACGAGACAGAGGATGGAAAGTGTGAAGACCTGTCTGGCATACCATGAGAAAAATGATTATAGGCCCAAGGTATTGGTTGATTATCATGATTCAGTGTACCACTCAAAACTACAAAAGGATTCATCCTCATGGAATGAGAAAACTCATGACACAATACAAAATCCTAAGGCCAACTAATTATTGGAGAGCACACCAAAGTAAAGAAAAAAGGCCAAGGCACACAAACATGATATAGTGGCTAAAAAGGGGCCTCCCTCACTAGAGTAGGTATGTCTCTCCCAAGAGGGTCTTGAGACTCCCTTCAAAATATTGGAGGTATTAGAATCAGTTATAAGGGCCCTCATGGGATTAATAGTGCATTCGGTCAGATCCCCCTAGAGAGGTAATCCTCCAAAAAAGTTGTGTGTTTTCCAAGCCTTATATGACATAGCATACCTGTAGAATAACCCCTGCAAGTAACCTATGTGGATACCTATGTCAATCAAATAAATCCACCACTATATAACCAATGTGCAAGAGAACAATCATAAGTCAGGTCCACCATATGGGAAGGGTAACAAATCCCTAAATATTGAAAATACACAACTCTCATGGAGGTAAAGGTACTAGCAAGACCCCCAAATACAAATATATCCACATAAATATCTCTAACGCTAAGAAGGTATTAGAGGGATATCTCTGGAATCAACTTTGCGGCCTCGTGCATAAATCCAGTGTGAGAAGAGCGTCCTGGCGTCACTAATTACACAATGGATTTCACCACTCCATGGTCAGACATATATGTTGATTTTAATAGCCTTGGAGAAATTTACTCACAAAATCCTATTCCAAGGCCCTATATCCTATGCTTTTTTGTGTACTCTGAAAAATAAAATCGTTTCTAATCAATTTTAATTAATCAACTTTACTTTTAATGGATTTTGTTTACTCAAGAGACGTGGTCATGAAACTGATGATGTTATGACTCAGCATATAAAAGAAATGAATTTAAACAAAGTGTTAAGTCCTAATCTTAAATTCTCAAAATAAGGTAAGATTTTAAAATGTAACTTTCAATTCAACACTGCAATTTCAATAAGATGCAATGTTTCCACATATGTATCAAGATCAATACTAAAAACCCAAAAGAACAAATGCCAAAATGAAAAATGTATTTTTTTTTATTTTCAATATAAAGAAATGAAAATGCAAGGACTGAATAGAAGCTTGATATACAAACCCTACTGTAAGAAAAAACAGACAAGATAAGCAAGATACCAAGAAGAAAACACTTAGACCAAGATGCAAGAACAACCAATGAAAAATATGATAAGAAAGAAAAATCGCCTGAAAATTCAACAATAAAAAGGTTTCCTATCACTCTGCAAGAACTCAACAGTTAGGAAAGAGACCCAAGAAGACTTAGCAACCATCAAAACTCACCCAAAAAACACCAAACTTAGCAATTAAGCTTAAAAAGATGATGTACACAATTGTTTAAGAAAAAAATGTGTATGTACATGCTCTATAGAAAGACATCTTGTGTATGTACACATCTGTCAAGGGAAAACCCACGTATATGTATTAAAACACTGTCAGGGAAAGGATAAGGCCAAGAAACTCAGATGAAAAGTAAAAATAAGTTTTCAAGCAATTAGGCAACAAGGAAACTCAAGCTAACCGAGAGCAATCGAAGGAGAAAAACATTCCAAACCCCAAAAAAGAAGATTCAATCCATAATATGGTATCCAATTCTATTACGAAGAAAATAACACTATGGCATGGGATAAAACACAACAGACAGAATGACTGTAGAAATCAACTCTAATCCCAAGTATGCTATATAAATGAAAATGCTAACAAGACAAGATAAAGATCCTACCTCGTCTGAGCATTTGATGAATACCACCGTTGAGCACACAACTCAAATCTTTATACCTACAACTTGTCCTCAACAACCAAGATACACAAACATATGGTGATAATATATAATGTTAGCACCTACAATATCATAATCCATTAACATTCATAACAAATATGCCCATGGAATAATAATTCAAATATTTTCAAGATATCAATTGGATGAGAAAATAGTATTTCTATTAAAAAATGATCAACCGAAGTTTATAAGTGACAAATTTTTGTGTCGGCACGTCTCGAAACCAAGAAAATAAGTCCCTTCTAGTTGGGACTCCACCACTTCAATCCTCCACCAAATACAAGCTCATATAAGAGAGACAATGAGATTCTCCATCAAATAGGGAAGAGCTTGGGGGATGAACAATGTGTTCATAATTTAAAGGACAAAGGGATGCAGACTCAATGTGAACTGAAAATTTCTCTAGAGTATCTTTTCTTTCAAAATTTGAATTCTCTCCTCTTTCCACTGCTTGGATATGGACCAATTTGTAGCCTTCATAGGTAAATGAAGGGTTGATTCATAACCTTTCAAGTATATGGAAGGTCAAGGATCATGGATCTAGTGACATGACATGGAAACCCGACACAATTTTTAATTTTGAGCACCAAACCCGATCTACGTGGGCTGTAGTGGTGCAACTTGCATATACTGATGTTTTCTAAACAGAAGGGCATGTATATGTGGAAAAATATGATTTTTTGGCTCTAGGAAGTGCAAAGGGAACTTCAAGTCTGCATAGGTAAATGGAAAGGCCCTCTGAGCAAGTTGCATGGGGTGAAGAAAAACTCGCTATAACAGCTTGTCCACGTATTTTGTTGATATTGTATTGGCTGGGAGGTTTGGTTTTATTCTCATGATTTCTGATGATAGAAATATTATTGTCACTAGGTTATATTGATCAAACTCTTCTACATTAAATTCATCAATCTAGTGTCTGTAGACTTGTGATATTTCAACAAAAGATATGCAAAAGTGGGAAACTACCTCTTAAATAAGAAATTTGAATGAAAGGCTACATAATTCAACTAAGGTCAATGGACTTGTGCTTCAACTATTAACCACATTCCTTTGTTTGAAAATCAAGAGCATCAACGGTTTTTGAGATTACTAAAGAAACTTAGTCTTGAATGGCTAACTCTATAGGGAAACCACACTTGTAGGAATTGAAAGAGTGTAAATAAATGAATAGTAAATGAAATGATCAAATAATAAAATAACATCACAGAACAAAAATAAACTATTTGGGTAGTGTATACTATAGAGAGGGGGCCCTGCGTCTCTTGGAATATGCTACCAAGAAGGAATAGAACAAAATAACTCTTGATATGCAACAACAAGCTCTTTATTCCAACATCAAAATGATTACAATGATCCTTCTCTTAAATTCTCTAACAATCTAACTCTCTAACTCCTTCACCATCAACCATGAACTATCCAAACTGAATGATATCCTCTCATATTTATACATACAACTCCTCCTTCACAAAATGAAAAGGAGTTACAACAAGATGGGATCAAATCCTAAACAAGTGGATCTGCAACTAAAAAATCCTAGATCCTAAACATGTCAATATTTCACCACCAAATATTGGATTTGATCTAAGATAGGTTGTAAATATAATAACAACATATCCCATGAGATCCATGTTCCCAAATTTTTGGAAGAGTTGCTACTTGGTCAAACCACTAGGATACATAATTGTAGGCTAGTTAAACCAGTTTTGGAAATATAAACCATACACCCATTGGTTTGCACGTTTTTTGTATTTTCCTTCTAATTCACCTAAATGACCCTATTCTACACAAAACCCATATTTTGTATTTTCAAGATTCCTCTTCATTTGATCATAAATTTCATGAAAATTTTGACTACCAGAACTGCCAATCAGTTGTAGAATTTCCAATAGCTGAAGAATTGCCAACATCTACAAAACTGCACAAGTAAGTTAGGAAATAACAATATCTTCCCTAAGTAGTCATTGAAACATGGGAAATCAACCACTTTAGAGTAAGTATGCCACGTTAATTTCATATAAGGTAGAAATGATCAAATGTAGAAATATGACTAATAAAGAGAATGATGATGAAGGGGTAAAGTGAATGAAAAATGACTAAATAACATCGTAAAATTTGTTATTTTTGATGTCCAACATCTCCCCCACACCCAAATCATTGCATGTCCTCATGAAATAAAAGGTACATAGGAGGTAGTGTCCAAATATATATGATATTGGACCTAAAATGGAAAGGATTTCTTTAATAATTGACTTTTTTAAAGTCATTGATGTCATAGGGAGATGGATGATGATGGGTAGATGATTAAATATGAAATGTAAAGTGAAGGAATGAAAAAAATGAAAACCTTCAAGAATTTTATGTACATGAATTCCCAATTAGATGACTACCTAGAAATATAAATTTCGTACCCAAATTTACCTTCTACTTGTGGTTTGAGAGACAAATGTAGAACGCTGGCTCGCCTGATTTATGCTGATATGACTCTCGTGTGTTGATATGAGAGGAAAATTATTTGGTTGTAACTTCACAGCAAGATATGAAAAAGAAGATGATGGATGGAGCAAGCTCTACAAATGATGAATTGTTGTTGGATAAGTTTGTTGTTGATATTGATGATATCGATGATGTTGAAGAGTACTGATGTTGTTGAAGAATATAACTGATGTTGATGTTGGAGACAAATTTTGAATCTGTTGACTTTCATTGAACTATTGCTATAAAAAATGTTGAAAATTAGATCTTTATCCATGCCTGAAAACTTGGAATTTGAAAAATGATAAAAATAAATGTTGATAGGTGGATGAGCATCTTGTGTTGATTTGAAATCATCTTCAATATGTGTTCTAGTCTTGGAATGTGTGCAACCATTCAAAGCTAAAAATTGGCCATCAAAAGATGAAAAAATGAAAAATGTTGAAAATCATGGTTGATAAGTGGATAAGCATCTCATATTTATTTGAAATAACATCCAATTCGTGATTTATTCCTGGGATGCGTGAAACTGCTCAAATCTACAAATTAGCTACAGAAAGATGGTTGTAACTACTTATAAAACTTCTAATATTTTTTTAAAAATCAGTTTGAAAACATGTTAGTGCATCCCTTGTCATGAATTTTCTACAAATTCTATCTGTATTTCACTCAAGTTGTTGTTTGGGGCACAAAACCCATGTCTTGGAATTTCTCATTTCATCTTGAATTATTTAAAAATGACGTGCAAAAAGTGGCCCTAGAAGCAAACTGCTACTAGAAATTTGGAAATTATATAAAAATCTGTTTCAAAATTATACCTTTAAATACCTGTAAATGCATATTTTGGGAATTCCTTTCGTTGACTACTCAATTTTTCAGTTTCTGCAAAAACGCATGTCTTAAAATATTATAACCCAACCTCATTTTCTTGTAAATGTGGTGCAAAGACCATTCCTAAGAATAAAAATATGGTTGTAATAGCATTTCTGTAGCTGCAAAATATCACTTGAATTCGAAAAAAAATGGTTTTCAAAAATTTTGTGAATCAATATGCTTATGATCGGTTTCTATGACGTTTGAAAT
This sequence comes from Picea engelmannii, assembly GCA_009831015.1. NCBI lineage: Eukaryota > Viridiplantae > Streptophyta > Pinopsida > Pinales > Pinaceae > Picea > Picea engelmannii. The sequence continues at coordinate 1,143,884 of ML781182.1, read as the reverse complement.
GGAAAGGACATCTCCACCCTTCCCCCACACTCAAGATCTTGCATGTTCTCATGCATGTGAAAGGGGAAATATTTCATGAATGTTTGCAACAATTTTGTAGTAGCATGATTAAGGTCATTAGGTTGTAGTCCTATAGCAGCAAAAAAATGCTAAAATGTCTCTAAGGATGCCAAAGATCCTCATTTCAAGTGATGATTGGATAAAGCGGAGATCATGTATGTTATATTTCTTCTTGAGATTCTTGACCAGCATGCTCTTCATAAACCCAAAATTTTTTGAATTCTCATCACAGTGATGCCAAAATTAGGATAAGACCCAATGTACATGGAACAAGATAAAGCAGTGTTGGTTGGCCTTCAATCCAAAAGTAACAACCCTGGTAAGAGGATGTATCCAAATCCAATCATAGCATAGCCACCCCAAATATAGAGAGTATGAGGGACTCAAGAGAACATGAGAATGCTTTCATCACCAGATTTATGACCATGTGTAACCACAATCATAACACTCTCATGGAAAATAAGAGGTGATATGAATACCCAAAAAATATCATAGTCAAATGCATAGATTAATAAAACTGCCATAACCTTGATATTTTGTAATTAGGGTATTTGCAAAATTGTAATCATCAATGATATGCCTACAACATCTTGACAAGTCCAGGCATAGGAAGCATGTTGATTTGCAACCCAAGTAGAAACAAAAGGGAAAAAAATATCACAGACGGGAGTGATACCTCCTCCACAATTGGAACCTTATTGTCATTGATCCAGTAGGATATAAGGAACACTCACAGAGGTCCAAGAATATCCATAACACTCACAGAGGTCTCAAGGCATCCATAAATGCTCAAACTTTCATTGTCCCAAATTATTTCGAAAATAACATTAATTCATAGAGCTCGTCGTTATATTTTCCAATGGCGTAGACGACAAGTCAAACATAATTTGTATGCAAAAGTTATAAGTGGTCAAAGTTTGGCCAAAAAAGTCAAAATCAAAATTCAAAGGGGTAAAAGGGTGACACATGTGTAACGTTCCCCCGGCTAACCTCAGGCTGGAGTGTGCCACTCTAGAGAAACCCCTCATGCTCTGACACCAGTCAGTAACATTATCAGTAATCAACTAAGATATGCCACCTATATTTACTCTTTTTACTGCATGCAACTAGAACATATACATACAACATTCTTGCAGAAGCTTTAAAGTTAAACCACAATTTTCTTTCTATAACATACTAATTTTATATGGAAATAACAATAACTACATATATGCAACATTTACAGGAAATTACCCATAATCACACAAGAAATTGTAATCACATATATGCTAAAATTGTAACATATGCATGTAAATAACAAAAAAACATATCATTTTATCATACAATTGGTACTTATCTTAGAAATACTATCACCAACTACTTACAGACCGTCCACGAACCTCCCAGCCATAGACTAAATTGTTCATCACTCTCAACAATGAGTCAACCCCGAGCTGGGACTGAACTCCACCCAGGGTAAAGGGATCCTATCAAGAATAAGGCTCAAGGACAACAGGAAAGACTCCATCTCAGGTGCTCACTCAACTAACAGCCTACAGCCTCTCATTCCCCACATGCCCATCCCACCAAAGAAAGTGTGCCCCTTCTCTTCTCAATAGTCCCTCGGCTGCCCCACTTCCCTTCCAAGGCTTCAGCAACAGGCTGGACCAGAATTATCAGAGCGTTGTAGTTGTCGTTTATCACCTTTGGGAATCAATCCCCAACCATTCTCTCGCTCAAAGAAATGATCACAGGCCTGACAACCTGCTTCTTCAATCCTTCTCCAAGATAACCAGTTACACCAACCAAAAGGAGGTACGGGAACATGTTCTAGAATGGTGAAATGGTTGTTTTAAGGATAACAAAATGCGTGAGTGAAAATGGTCATGGAAACATTGATTGGATAACTGAGTGTGTACAGGAATCACTGTGAACTCTTCTTGAAAGTGATGGTGATAATGATGGCCAAGCTCTCCTGTCTAGAAAAAAATTTCCCCCGTGGAAAAGATCACCCAAATGAGCTAAGTCCTCCACAATATGAATGCATGTCCCCAACTTGACACTTGTCATATTGGAAGTTACTTTGGTCCACTTGTCTCCAACTTTAGGACTTAGGATAAAATAATTATCCATACTTTATGTTTTAGGAATATCAATATAATATTCCCTTGACTTTTGGCCCTCCCTTTCCCTAACTGGTGAAATTCAGTCCCCCATCTCTTTTACTGTGGTCGGTTTGCATGCATTGATGTATTTATATTAATCATGAGTCATGTACAAAGTAGGCGCATTGGCCCTTGACATCTAGGCGTTCCGGCCTAATACCAAAACATAAGCATCCCACCTTATAGTAACGGGATCACTATCCTATAATACATATCATATACACGAGTCTCATTATCCTCCATACTGCACACACCTTAGTTACTGCATGTGGTATCTTGCGATGTGCATACTACATCATTTTACTGCCTAGTTCATGCGTGCACTATGCCACATGATGTGCATTACCAAATGAGGTCAAAACAGCTCACCAGCTTAAGTATATCTATATTACATTTGAAATTGGGTTCGGTCGAGGGATATTACAATCCCCTCCCCTTATTTATGCACTGTCCTCAGTGCATCATACACCCATATATAACAAAGTTTCAAAAATCTTCAAAAAGATGTGGGTATTTTGTCCACATTGCATATTCATGCTCCCAAGTAGCATCCTCGGGACCGTACCAGGTCCATTGAACCTTTACAATCCCTATGGCTCGGTTATGGAGATGCTTGACTTTTCATTCCAAAATGCACACTGGATGCACTTGAAAAATGCCTTCTTTCTCCACCTGAATCACATTCCAATCAATAACATGATTAGCATCAGGTATATATTTCTTTAGCAATGATACATGGAAGACATTATCAACAGACATAGATCCAGGCAATGCAATCATATAAGCAACTGGACCAATCCTCTCCAAGATTTCAAAAGGCCCACAAAATCTAGTTGCCAACTTGGCACAGCTTCCCAACTTCAGGGAACTCCAGTTAGATTTCATTTTCAAGAAAACATGATCACCCACTTGGAATTCTCTGTGGGTTTTGTTCTTATCGGCATAAAAAAAAATTATGTCTTGGGCAACTTTTAAATTCTCCTTAATTTTTATCATCTGGTCCTCCATATCCCTGAGCAACTCTGGCCCAACTACTATCCTATCACCTGGATTATCCCAACTCACTGGAGTATTGCACTTTCCACCGTAACGTGCTTCAAATCGGCTCATCCTTAATGATGCCTGATACCCATTGTTGTATGTGAATTCTACCAAGTGTAGGTAGTCTTCCCATTTCAATGGTTTTTCCATCACATACATTCTTAGTGTATCTTCTATCACCCTGTTCACTCTTTCTATCTGTCCATCAGACTCAGGATGATAAGTTGCACTAAAGTTCAGATTCATTCTGAATCCTTTGATCAATCCTTTCCAGAAATTCAAGGTGAATTTTGAGTCTCTATCAGACACAATTGTTTTAGGAATCCCATGCAATCGTTCCACTTCCTTCATGAAAATATTAGCAACCTCTACTTCCTTTTGCGTAGTTTTCAGTGGAATAAAATGGGAATCTTTTGTAAGCTTGTCCACCACCACCATGATCGAATCATGCATCTTTCCTGTTCTAGTAAATCCCGTGATAAAATCCATTGTCACCACTTCCCACTTCCATTCAAGAATGGTTAAAGGTTGCAACAACCCTGCTAGGTGTCTATTCTCAGCTTTCACTTTCTGGCATTCCATACATCTAGCAATGTATTCAATGATCTCTTTCTTCATATCTGGCCAAAAGTAATGGCTCTTGATCGCTGCCATGGTTTTCTGATATCCAGGGTGCCCTGCATAAGGAACATTATGCATTTCATGAAAAATCATACATTTCAAGTCTGGGACATTTGGAACAAAAATATTGTTCCTGCGCAATAGTATTCCATCTATTCCCAACTTATAATCATCCACCTTCCAAAGTATCTTCCCCTGTTGCAGCATTGCTACCAATTCTCTGTACTGCAGATCTGCATTAGCAGCCTCCAGAATTTTTATTTTAACATAAGTTTGGTACATACTAATGGCTGAAGTATGCAACTCATGCACCTTCCTGCTGAGTGCATTAGCCACTTTATTCTCCTTCCCTTTGATATGCTTTATATCAAAATCATATTCGCTTAGAAATTCCAACCATCTTCTTTGTCTAGCATTTAGATTTCGTTGATCAAATAAATATTTTAGACCATTGTGGTCTGTTCTTAGCTCAAACCTCGTTCCCATGAGGTTGTGTCTCCATTTCCTCAAGGCATGCACTATGGCTTCCAACTCCAAATCATGAGTGGAATAATTTCTTTCATGATCCTTCAACTTCCTTGATTCGTAACATATGAAAAACCCATTTTGACTAAGGACTCTACCAAGTCCTTCATTACATGCATCAGTGCATACGATGAAGTCTTCTTCTGGGTATGCGATCCTCAATATTGGAGCACTTGTCAATAATTGTTTCAAGTGTTGGAAACTTCTTTCACAATCCAGTGTCCACTGAAACTTCAACCCCTTCCTTTGTAAGGAAGTGATTGGATGTGCAATCTTTGAGAATCCTTCAATAATTCTTCTATAGTAACCTGCAAGACCCATGAATGATCTCACCTCTGTCACATTCTTTGGTGATGACCATTCTTTAATGGCCTCTGTCTTCTCAGGATTCACTGCTATCCCATCCTTTGAAATGATATGCCCCAAATAATGAATTTTTTTCTGATAAAATGAGCACTTGCTCAATTTGGCATATAACTATCATTCCCTTAATACTTGCAACACCATCCTCAAATGATGTTCATGCTCTTCCTCTAACTTGGAATATATAAGAATGTCATCCAAAAAGACAATGACGAACTTGTCCAAATACTCTCGGAAAACACCATTCATTAAGCACATGAAAACAACTGGTACATTTGACAACCCAAATGGTACCACTGTAAACTCATAATGACCATACCTTGTCCTGAAGACAGTATTTCTAATATATTCTTATTTCATTCTTACATGATGGTATCCTAATCTAAGATCTATCTTTGAAAATATATTTGCATCCATCAATTGATCAAAGAAGTCATCAATCCTTGGTAGAGGATACTTGTTCTTAACAAACACTTTATTCAATTGTCTGAAGTCAATGCACAAACTTAGTGTTCCATCCTTATTTCTCACAAACAAGACTGGGGCACCCCAAGGTGACATGCTTGGGCATATATAACCCTTCTTCAAAATTTCTTCAAGCTACATTTGCAACTCCTTCAATTCTGGTGTACTCATTCTATAAGGAGTCTTTGATACTGGCACTGCTCCAAGCATCAAATTTATAGAGAAATCAATGTCTCTCCTTGGGGGTAGTCTGGGTACCTCCTTGAATACATCCTCAAAATCTTCCAGGACTTCATAATATTCCAAATTTGGCACCTTATCTTTAGGTGTCCCTTCCAAATGAGCCGCAAATATTTGACATCCTTTCCTGTAACACTTCTTCAGCTGCAATGCTGAAATTTCTCTAATGGTTACTACCCTGGGAATTCCTTGTACCTTCCTTAGTTTCCCTTCCTCATCCAGGCAAGTAAATGATTTGTTGTGACAATCTAAGAGAGTGTGGTGTTGGTCCAACCAATCCATCCCAATTATACAATCATAGGAACCTAAAGGCAAGATGTTCAAATCCACCTTGGTGTTCAGTCCATTCATGTCTATGAGTCATGACTTAACCATCTCATTAACTTTTCTTATGGCTCCTATAGCCAATTGCACCAACCAGGATTTCCCATGATTTCTTCTTGGCAATTGCAATCTTTCCACCATCTTAGGGTCTATATAACTATGACTAGCTCCTGAATCAATTAAAATAGAAAGGGTTTGGTTGTTGATCATACCTTCTACTTCAATCATGTGGGACTGATACTCTGCTTGCTTTTTTTCCAAGGCTGCATAAATCCTTGGCACATATCTGCCCATGTCCTCACTATCTCAATCCATTGTACATTGTGAACAACCCTACTTTTTTCACCTCTGTGAGGACAATCTATGAACCTATGGTCCCCTTTACAACCCCAACATTGCATAGGTGGTTGTCTTGGACCTTGACTCCCTATGTCAATCACTATGGGTTTTTCATGCATTTGTTTCCCTTGTGGATTATTTCTGAAGAATGGTGGATTAGCTCCCTTCTTCCTCTGATCCATCTTGAATTTCTTATTGTCTTCCCAAGCCTTTTGTAAAGATGGATTTTCTTTCTGGTGATCATATAAGCATTTAGCTCTCCTTATGGTATCTTCTAATGTCTTGGGATCATCATACTGTATTTTTTCATTGATGAACGATGGAAATCCACTTAAATACCTTTTAATCTTGATTGTATCATCTTTGATGAACGATACATACTTCAGAAGTTCCAGAAACCTTCTCTCATACTCATCTATGGTTGTACTTCCAAGCTTAAGTTCAAAGAACTCTTTCATTTTCTTGTCATAGTACCTTTTAGTTAAGTACTTCTTCTCAAAATACTTCTTGAATTCCTTCCAAGTAACACTTTTCTCTACAATGTGTTGCACCTGCACAAGGTGATCCCACAACATGGACGCCTTTCCTTTGATTTGATAGATAGAAATTCCACCTTCTGCATGAGAAGAATAATTATGCAATTGAAAATATTTCCTCATGCCTAGAAACCATGTTTCTGCATCTTCATCCTTTTTGTGCTCACCATCAAATGTAGGAGGTTTGATTTTGTTCATTTCTCCTCACATCTCATCCACCCCAGATCTCTTATACCTTTTGACAGGGGATAGACTGGAGTTTTTACCTGCTCTCTTATTGGAATGCCTTTGGGAATGATGGTGATGTCTACTAGCACTTTTTACTTTTCCTTTCTCCTCTGAAGATGTGTGACTCTCAAATTTACTTGAGTCACACTCCTTAACCAATTTTTGTTTGATTTTGTTCAAACCCTCCAATAGCTTCATATTGAAGTCATCCTACTGCTCTTTGGCTTTCATAAGCCTTTCATTATCATCTTTTTGGATTTGGACATCCTTCTGTAAATTCTTAATGGTCTCAGCCATATTCATATCTTCATTCCTTTCTTCTCCATGTCCATTGGAGTTCATTCTTTCCATGCCCAAATGGACATCCACCCCTTTGCTCTCATTTTGCTGACTGTAATTCCCCCGTGCTTCTTCCATTCTTATGGACTCCGGGTTGGTCTGATCTGATCGAGTTGTTGTTAATTCTGCAAAACGTGTAGCCATCACAACTTATCAGGCTAAATTTCAATAATTCATGGGAACAAGAACCTTTTGATCCTATATACACATCAGAATTATATCTCATGATTTCCTGGTGTTATCACCATGGAAATTCTAGATAAGACCCAAGTCTTGAAAACATAGATGTGCAGTGCCTTTAGAGATACACTCGAGCAAGAAAGTGGCTTGCCGAAACCACTTTCACCAAGGCACAGTATCACATCTCTCAATATGTCAAATCCACCACTCGTGGAGCGAGCGATGGCTAGTCAGATCACCCTGCTTCACTCGTTTGGTACTTCCCAACCATGTGACGTCAGCTGAACGCCACCATGTAATGAACTCAAAAGATAATCATTCAAAATGGATTGGCCAAGCATGGCAACCCAACACTCTTGTACATAATCTGTCTGTGCTTCATAAATGGAGTTCTATAATTACCACTCCCCAAGTATAAAGATATCTGCATATCCATAACCAAAGTAATCTCCAAATTGTTCGACTTCCTGCTCTCTGTAAAGACACATTTCGGTATCCCCAACCTGAGATACATGGACAAGGCTAAGTCTAGTGAGACTGGTTATTCGAGCAACATGCTAGACTTTCCTGCGAGTAAGGATGAAAGGGTCCTTGCGCACATATTAGCAACTAAGTTCCACACAGAGCCGGCTATAGAATTGTGATTGGAAGCCAGGTTGAATCCCACTATAAAGGATTTAGTCATCAACAAGCCAGCCGCTAAGAAGAAAAGGAGTAAGCGGTAAAAGAAGGAGGAATCTATGGCTAAAGTGGTCGAAAGTGTGGGAGAGAATCAACCGATATGGTTAGAATCTTCTTTAAAGGTGGAGATCGCTAAGCTGAAGTAAGTCTTCAACTAAAATAAGCATGTCTCAGTGAATTTTGAACAACTGGTAGCGAAGGTAAATAGTATCAGAGATGATAGGCATGTTCTTAAATGACCCTTTTTCAAGAGGCTAACTGTTGTCATCCTCTTTTTGTAATTTTGTAATTATTATGATTATATAAATACATAAATGAATTTTAGACTGTTTTATTACAATTTCTAACTGGTAATGTTATGAATCTTGTTCTCTTTTATAGTAAGTTTGTCTTGTAATCTTATATTTTATTTTCATCTGTCTAAATCGGAGGAAATTAAAGTTCAGAATTAATTTTTAATTAATTAATGCATCGATGTAGTTGTGTGTTTCTTTTTTTCTTTTATTATTATGCAATTTAAACTTAGACTCATCACCTTCCAAGCAACTTTGCATGCACTAAACTTTGACCTATTCATTTATATTTAACGTGCATAGAAACATCACAAGGTAAAACGCTTTTCTGCGCACCTAAATCTACTGTGCATTTCTTCTTCGTCGCATCGACTACTTATGCGCACTACTTCGGCATCATTCGCCAATACCTACTATGCACAATTTCGATACCACACACAAATATTCCACATGCATTTTCGTCCTATGCATGCACCATGTCAATTTCAACATATTCCATTGCGCCCAAACATCTGTGTACACTACTTAATACACTATCGCGACACAACTTATACTCATACTTATGTGCGTACGACCCAAACTCCTCTATGTTAAGAAATACTTGTGCACCCCATGTGCACCCTACTATGTGTGTGCTCACCATGCAAGTTTAAATTCATCACGTGCATCTACACATAATAATCTTCCACGTGGCACCACAATTTACTGTGCACACTGGCACACCAACGTTTTCTTGTGCGATGCCAAAATTTACCACGCGCGCCAGTATGCCAACCTTTTCCAAGGGCACTCCGTGACTCCAATCCTAGTCACTTCAAAGTTACTTTTCTGTGAATATTCGCTTCAATTGTACCCATCTGGCCCATCCAATCTCAGTGTTGAACTAAAGCTCTAATACCAATTTTTAATGTTCCCCCAGCAAACCTCAGGCCAGAGTGCGCCACTCCAGAGAAACCACTCATGCTCTGACACCAATCGGTAACATTCTCAGTAATCAACTGTGATATGCCACTGATATGCATCGAGAACATATACATACAAAATTCTTGCAGAAGCTTTAAAGTTAAACAACAATTTTCTTTCTGTAACATACAACTTTTATATGGAAATAACAGTAACTATAGATATGCAGCATTTACAGGAAATTACCCATAAGCACACAAGAAATCATAATCAAATATATGCTAAAATCGTAACATAGGCATGTAAATAACAAAACATCATATCATTTTATCATACAATTGGTACTTATCTTAGAAAGACTCTCACCAACTTCTTACAGATCATCCACGAACCTCCCAGCCATAGACTACACTGTTCATCACTCTCAATAGTGAGTCACCCCCGAGCTGGGACTGAACTCCACCCAAGGTAAAGGGATCCTATCTAGGCTAAGGCTCAAGGACAATAGGAAAGACTCTATCTCAGGTTCTCACTCAACTAACAGCCTACAACCTCTCATTCCACACATGCCTGTCCCACCCAAGGAAGTTTTCTCCTTCTCTACTCAACAGTCCCTCGGCTGCCCCACTTCCCTTACAAGGATTCAGCAGCAGGCCAGACCGGAATTCTCAGAGTGTTGTAGCTATAGCTTATCACCTTCAGGAATCAATCCCCAACAATTCGCTCACTCAGAGAACTGCTCACGGGCCTGACAACTCGCTTCTTCAATCCCGCTCCAAGATAACCAGGTACAACAATCAAAAGGAGGTATGGGAATAGGTTCCAGAATGGTGAAATGGTTGTATCAAGGATAACATAATGCGTGAGTGAAAATGCTCATGGAAACATTCACTGGATAACTGAGTGTGTCATATCGGAAGTTACATTGGTCCACTTGTCTCCAACTTTACGACTTAGGATAAAATAATTATCCATACTTTACGTTTTAGGAATATCAATATAATATTCCCTAGACTTTTGGCCCTTCCTTTCACTAACTGGTGAAGTTCAGTCCCCCATCTCTTTTATCATGGTCGATCTATGCGTAGTGATTCATTTATATTAATCATGAATCATGGACAAAGTAGGCGCATTGGCCCTTGTCATCTAGGCATTCCGGCCTAATAACAAAACATAAGCATCCTAGCTTATAGTAACCAGATCACCAGCCTATAATACATATCATATACACGAGGCTCATTGTCACCCATACTATGTGCACCTTAATTACTGTGTGCAGTATCCTGCGATGTGAATACTACATCATTTTACTACGCAGTTCATGCCTGCACTATGCCACATGATGTGCATTACCAAATGAGGTCAAATCAACTCACCATCTTAAGTATATTTATATTACATTTGAAATTGGGTTCAGTCGAGGGATATTACAATAGTCACCACTTCAAGGGTGACATGTGGCATGAGCATACAAATGACATGGAAACACCTCAATGTGCCACATGGACTGACTATACGTTGACTGGGTAAATGAGTTGGAAGTTGACTAGGAAAGGTACAATGCAGTTGGACCAATCACATATTGACACATGGAAAGGTTCATCCAATGAGAGGTCACCACATGGAAACCTATCATTGGCCTATATTGGTATGGTTTAGTAAAATTATGTAGTCGCCAGGGGTGAAACCCGTGACCTCCATAATCCTTTACAAAGCCTCCCCTACCATCACACCATCGCATGAACCTCAATCTACATATGGCATAAATTATATTTGAAATGGGTTAAAGTTCATTCGACAAGGAAAATGGGTCGAGGGATAAGCCCCCAACCCCTATTTATGTGTTATCCCATGTGACCACCATATTATCTGCATAGAGGTTGTTAAAAATTCGGTCTAAAAATGATTTAATAACCATTGTGTATTAATATATGGTATAACCATTTATAACAACAAAAACCTGACACACACACACACACACACACACACACAGATATATATATATATATATATATATATATATATATATATATATATATATATATATATATATATATATATATATATATTGAATGCATGTAGTGGAGTTTGAAACCCATAACCTATGGAATATATCCCAAAGTCCTATCCATTGTGCCAACGGAACTTGGATGTTACTGATTCCTCTGAATTTAGTATTAAGCTACATTAAATTGTTGTTGGGATTTAAGGGTCTGGCTTATTTAATGGGCATGGATCCCAACACTTCACACATTCCCAAGTTTGCATGGATCCCGAGGTGGTACAATTTTTTATGTAGGACACAAATTTTGAGGTCGTAGATATGTATCGATTTGTGTGCAACTGAAGAGGCTAAGTATGGTTGTCTTGTAAAGAATTCCATGAGGTATATTGTCCAAACATAGGCAACTTTATACTTAGTTTTCATGATTTTTTGCAAGGATCATGAATTTGAGGTCTATTTTTTTATTTTAGGTCATTTGTAAAAAAATTTATATCTCAAATCACCATTAATGATCATTTAGCACATTATTTTGCATGCCAAAGAGGGTGTAATTGTGCCAGTTTGGAAATTGGTCGACTTTATAGTCAAATTTATCAGAATTTCACAAGGATTTCAATGGTGAACTCATTTTCTTATTTTGAGTAATGGAATTAAAGAGATTCCATTAAATTGGATTTTGTGAGCCCATGTTGTAATGTAATTTGGTCTTTTGAGATGATGGAGAATAATTATGCTATCTAAAGGGACTTTGAAGATGAAGTGATATATGCCATATCTATATGTAATTTGAGTTACTTTATTTCATGTTGCGTCATCTCATTATTATGCAAAGTAATCACCATTTCATCATCTTTTTGGGTAAAGGGCATGTTGTTCCAGAGTCTGTACTTAAGGCTTAGAAAGTACAGTGTCTAGGCATCCGAAAGTGAGTAAAGGATAAAAAAAGGGGAAGAATCAACCTTCGGGAAAGGAAGCTAAGGTTGATTTCCAGGTTGTCGTTGTCTCGCTTCCAACTATTCCTGGATGCTTATATCTTGTTCAATCGCGGCCCATGAACGTTCAAGTTCTACCCATGTGGTGGTTGTTTTAAGTATGGTATCGAAAAGGTTCAAAGTGATATGGGTTTGGTCTGACAAGTCGGGTTCAATATTAGGTTGTCTTGCAACGAGGACAGTCATAGAGGAATAGGAAAATTAAAGGAGAGTTTGAGGTTTTTGATGTTGTATCAATTTGATAGCATAAATGAGAACTTTTGAATCCAATATTGAAGATAAAGTGCAAACCAAAGGCCTTTTCCCGTAACTAAGTTATATTTTAAATAAATGGTGTGTGAAATGTGAGAAAAACATTAAGCTGTCTATAATGCGAGGCTCCTATCAAGGGAGAATATCACCCTGTAAACAGAAGAAGAAACAGATAAGAAGAAATCTGATGAAGCATAAAATATGAAGATCTAAAGAGTTCATAGGTCTTGTACTTGATAATAGCCGATACAGAGGAAAAGTTGTAAACAATATAGACGACTAAAAATTGATCACCATAGTAGATTTTTTACTAAATTGCAGTGAACATTCATCAGACATATATATGTGAACTGAAATTGAATATGAAATCACAAAGGAAACAAACTCATAACACAGTCTTGACGGAATTAGGAGTCTTCAGATTGCTTTGTATTGATTTTCAAAAGGAGAGCGTCTCTATTACAATCGACCAAAAAGGTCCAGCCCTTTTTCTTTCTTCTAATTTCATATTTATACAAACTTCTACATGCTAGAATCTCAATCGTTCTGGGAGTTTTTTTTATTACAAAAAGGAGATTTATGCATTTCAATTCTTTGTCTTTGTCCTCTCTCAGGCGAATGTAGCACCTTCCTTTCTTTAAAATTCGAGTTCTAAAAATAGAACAGGCAAACACATGTCATTATTTGGTACCCGAAAACTACCCCTTCGCTTGTTGTGTGCAAGTGACACACCTCTCCACCAACTGGGTTATCAACCTGGAAGGTTCCACATGGTTGTTTGCCTCAAAGGTGTAACAATCCTTCGCTAACTATGGCAACTTTTGTTGGAATATTGATTGTTGTCATTGATGTCAGCCCTAGTCATGGGTTTTGGACCACAAGATTGATAAAGGTATTTGGACATGAAGGAAAATGCACATGCATATACAACACCCATGAATGGATAGTATACATCATGTTGTTTCCGGTGGTATGTGGCACATCACATGGATCCTCAT
>ML781182.1:1104043-1127649 GCA_009831015.1 Picea engelmannii | reverse complement strand
AAATATTGAGTGTGGGGCATGCTGTACAAGTTGGGTCTTCTGAACAGACCAGAATTGAATAAAGTCTACCATTCTTTCTATAACCTCCTTTTGGGGAGGATTCAAGGAGTGAAAATTAGAGGAGTTTCAGAGAATACATTGAGAAACATTATCTATAGGATCATAGTACTCCAAGAATTGAATAATTGTAGAAATTGAAGAAGTATCAGAAAACATTATCAGGTTCTATGTGATGATTGGTTGATGGTGATGATTTAATGTAAAGTTTTATTATCTCTCATATATTCTTGGGTGGAAGGAAGGGGCAAGGATAGAGAGTTCAAATATATCTTGATATTGGAGGATTGTATCTTCCTCTTGGAGTTTTATCCCTCCCTTTACATTTGGAAGTTGTAGCTACCTTTGGAAGTCATTACTTCCCTTGAACAAAAACTATTGATTATTGTTGGTAAATATGCAACATACAGCGAATGGCATGAAGAATGTACAGAGGATTGTTAGCATATTTACAGGTAGTGTATACTTGTCATTTATGGCAAGTAAAGTTGTGGTTGTGGTGATGGCTTGAGTACAACAACAATGAGTAGCAGCGCAGCAATAATCGGGAGGAGAAGAGTCAGTGACCGTTGGATCTCATTCAAATTTCCCGAAAGAACGAGGGCCGTCAGATCTGAATGAAGACAAGACGAGCGCACTGAAGAGGAGGACAGAGATCAGTCGTTAGATCCAAGTGAAATACCCGACCATCGTCGGATCAAAGAGAACCTGCACGGTCTTTAAAATGCAAGGAAAAGTGGGTGTAATCACAATATGCAAATTCGCGATGAAATCTGAGCCGTCAGATCAAACTTTGATCTGGACTGTTAATTCCAGTCACTGTCAGAGTATCGGGGATCGAGACTTTGAAATGTCAAAAATCATTTGACAACAAGAACCCCGAAATCGTGATATGCAATTTCATGATTTAATCGTAGTCGTTAAGATAAGAAGTGATCTGGACCATTGATCTAACTCCTTATCAGAGTTTCGTGAATAGGAACTTTAAAATGACAAAAGCATTTGATAACGAGAAATCCGATATCGCGATATGCGAAATCGCGATGTAATCTGAGCCGTCAAATCAGGCTTTGATCTGGACCGTTGATTATAGTCTGTGTCAGAGTTTCAGGGATCGCAACATGGAGTGGCAAGTAAACAAATGTAACGAGAACTCCGGTATCGCGATATGTGAAATCGCGTTGTAATCTGAGTCGTCAGATCAGGATTTGATCTGGACCATTGATTCTAGTCCGTGTCGGAGTTTCGGGGATCACAACATGGAGTGGCAAGTGAACAAATGCAATGAGACTTCCGAAATTGCGATACGCGATACTGCGATTCAATCGCAACCGTTGAGACAAGATCTGACCAGGACCGTTGATCTAATCTCTTATCGGAGTTTCACAAATCGCGATATGGAAAGGCAGAAGAAACTATGCAACATATATTACGAAATTGTGATGTAATAGTAACCGTCAGATTAAGAAATGATCTGGACCGTTGATTTGAATTCCTTATAGAATTTTGCAAATCGGGATTTGGAGGTGACAGGAACATTGAACATAAGGAATTACGAATTCGCGATATGCGAAACCGCGAAAGCTCCTTTCGCATAAAACTGTGGTCACAGCCCTTGGTCACGGGAAGAGAAGGAGTCAGCCTAGATAAGCTCCATTTCGGAGGTTCGGAGATCGCGATGTGAAAGTGTTGAGAAACTTGGGCAAAGGAATGCCGAAATGCCGAAACCTGATTTAAAGGCAAAGAATGATAAAGATCATCCAACGGTGCGAATAAAGCTTGAATGTGATCTAAGGGTTACTGTTTCTTCACACACAGGTAACTCATCAGTTACGATTCTGCTAAACAAAACGGATTCTTGAGTGCGAATCAATTATCATTTCAGTTGCTAAGACAGGTGTCCTTGGTTTGCCTATTGAAAGGTGAAGTGAACCGTCGTGTTCGTGTGAATAAAAGAAGAAGAAACAGACTGTGTGGGGTTGGTCATTCTGTAAGTGAAAGAGAATGAAACTGTAAGAACAGAGATTAAGAGTATGCGTAGGAGGAGATTGAGCATATGTGAAGTGTAAGATGAAATGAAGAATAGAATAACAAAATGAGTTGAAGAAGAGCAGAATGAGAGCACGAGTTGATGCAGAGCATACCTGCTGAACAGACAGAGAAAGAGAAGAGAACCAGAACAGTGTGCAGAAGACCAGATTTACAGAACAAAGGAAAGATTGGTAAGAAATGATTTATCTGTAAACCTGAATGTTTATTTAGTCATTTATATTCTAGGGAGGTTGGGAGGTGCTCGGGGGGATTGTTGTCCTCAGAAGTTCAAGTGGAAGCTTGAACACAGGAAGTTGTAGCTTCCATCTGGTTGCAACCAGAGAAACAAGGGTGGCAGGGTGGTGCAAGGGAGAACTAGTGTTCTCTATTATGCAGGTTGGAGCCTGTGTAACTGGAAGTTGGGGCTTCCATCCAGTTGGTGCTGGAACATTCAGGAAGTTGGTGCTTCCATCCAGTTGGTGCTGGAATATTCTGGGAGTTGGTGCTTCCTTCTAGTGGGTGCTAGAGAAACCAGAGAGTTGGTTCTCTCAAACAAGTTGCATATTGTAAAACAGAGGTAGAAGCCTCAAATTGAGTTGGTGCTCAATTGTAAATGATGTACAGAACTGAAAAAGACTGCCTATCATTTCAAAGAAGAAGAGGTTTTCTCCCTTTATGGGTTTCCTCGTGAAAATCTGTCTTTGTGTGAACTTTATGTGTGACTGATGGTCTTTACTTTTGTTGTCCATATGCTGTATATTGTTGATGATCACTTGAAGGAAGATTAATAATATTTAAAAGGTATAAAATTGTTTAAGCTCAGAAACAACTGATTCACCCCCCCCCCCCTCTCAGTTGTTTTGGTATTTTCAACAATTATTTCTCATATATTGTGCATGGTGTATTGTGGTGTATTGGTGTAACTCTTATACTATTGTTCATTGCTCATTGGATATAATTGAATGGTTTACGTATAAGTTGAAAAAGGTTTTTAAATTGTACTAGATACTGATTCACCCCCCTCTCAGTATCAACAACTTTCCTCCTACTTGTCGGTCTTCAGTGGTGATAGAACATAATAGTACACTTGGCTTTATTAGCCACTTATCCACTTGGACTATATCTGTCTGGGTTACCTGTGTTATTTTGGCCTGCTCTCTTTCCTCATTCTCCTTGATGTTGAGCAGGTGCTTGGCTATATCCACCTGGCCCAGTGTCCCGGTGCTACTTTCACTATCAAGACCCAACAAACTTTCATTTATCATCCCGAGAGTTTCTTCGCAAAATTTTCTTACCTCTTTAGATCGCTCTCTGATCTCCGATATATTTCGTTCCCATGCCTTCAGTAAGATGTTACCTCTGGTCTACTCTGGGATGGAGAGATTGTAACTACTGCCCAATTCCTTTTTCATCGTGGCTATAACAACCTCTTGGAAAATGACCCGAGCTGCCCCGGCTTCTCTTTCTCTCAAGGAGATGTCTTCCAGCACATGGTCAATGATTTGGCAGAGGTTTTGAATGGTCTCCACTTTAGCAAGTAAATCTTGTTGAGCTGCCAACACTCTTTTTCGGTTTCTATGGCTTGGGATTGGAATATCTCGATATCTATCACTTGGCTTTTTGTGAAATTTAATTTGTCTTGTAATTTCCTTATCAATTCCTCTTGTTGGCTTATCTGTGATTGGTTGGTCTGGGCCACCTGTTGTGTTTGTTCGAGATCAGATTTGAGTTGTTCGATTTCCTTTTGATCAAATGCTCTAGCTTGCTCTATACCTGCATTCTCCTGATCTCTGGCAGTTGCCTCTATTGTAGCCAACTTAGCCTCCAAAGTTATGATCAAGCAGGTTTTCTGCTTCAAATGTTATTTTAGGGACTCGACAGAATATTGGTTGGTTGTAGCAAAAGCCCCCAATGTCCCTGCTATCTAAGTTGCAAATTCCTCTTTTTTCATGGCTCTCCCATCAGCAAGGATTTTAAATTTCTTGGCTACCATGCCTGCTTCTTGATAAAGTTCTTATTTCACAATGACCTTTCTCTTCTTATCGAAGAAAAATTCGTTCGAAGGCAACTCTTCCACAGTTATGGGAGTCAATTATTCACCGAAAATCCATCCTACGTATAGGATCCCCTTTGTGGACTGTAGGGGAGTAACAAAAATGATGGGGTTGCATATCTTCTTGGATGATTTCCCCAGGGGAACAACTGAGGCTGGCTTGCTTGGAGGGTTGGGGATCTCAGTTTCCTATTTCGGGCCCCCGGTTTGCTTCTTATTTTCCTGGTGTTCCTCTTGGTCAGGTCTTGAATCTTTGGAGCCCTTGGCTTCCATTTGTTGTACATCTGCAGTCGTCGGGTTCTTACCCTATAATACTGGGGGAAGGCAGCTCTGCCGGTGTTCCTGAAATTTGAGAAAATCAACCATCTCCTCGGGCGACAGGGTTTGAATCTGACTTAGTACCTTGGCATAGCATCTCACCCCTCAAAAGATGTCGTCATGAGGCGAATGCTCATGTTCATACCTTTTAAGTCCACAACTCGCCATGTGATTACCCATGATCCTGTGTGGGTCGTGCTTCTTGAACTCAATGTGGACCAATTTAATATCCTCTAAAGCCACTACCTCGGATTTTGCATGTCCGAAATCTAAAAAAGAATATGTATTCAAATGAATGGGTAAGGGCGACCATACCTTCTTAGAAAATCCTTTAAGCTCTTTTCTTATGCCACTAATCAAAGTTTTCTTAGCGATTTTGAGACAAACCAGCCTATCCGGTATGAATAATGGTAGAGCATAGGGGAGAATAGAGGTGCCAAAGACCCTGATGTATGAAAATTCTTCCTCTACATACCAGTAGACCACGTTTCTCAAGTTGGTGGCAATGCTATCTAAAATCCTGGGCGGTGGGTCGCAAAAGATGAAGACATGCATTGGTACCATTACCCAATTGAAAATTTTGTATATAAATTATGTGGCCTTATCTTCCCAAAGTTTTGAGTGGTAGACATGGATAGGCTCAGCCTCAGATGGAGTCCATCTCTAGCTCATTAGAGGGAAATGTGTCATGAAACAAACAACATCCATGATGTAGGCTGACATAAAAAATGAAGCGGCTTTCCCACTCGCCCTCTGCATCTGATATTCAGTAATCCAGTTGGTTAAATTGTCTGACAACAATTTGGCCCAGTCGAAGAACAACCTTCAATGCCTGTATGAATCAGAGGCACCCATGGGAGAAAACAATGTGTGGTGTCCTCCTTCCCATACAACCTACAGGTCATCATTGCTATATATTTGAATTGCAGTTCCAAGGAAGAGATTGAATAAACTTTGTTATCGTACCTTGAACTTTGCGGGGTGCGAGACCTAATCCTTGATCAGATCAAACAAGTTTCTACCGTATTGCTCATATTTTTTCCACTTAAAACCTTCCAGAAACTTGGCATTGTGTGAGAAGTTTGGTGTGGGTGAAAATTGGTACATCACCTGCAAATGTTTTGGTCTGAAGGTCCCAATGGTCACCTTCTACTCACTGATAATAGTTCTGATCGGGATATCCACATGATCTAGTGCCCATCAGATCATATCATAATAGGGAAGGAGTCGTGGCCTGGCTGTTATCTTATGCATATCTGCTTTAATGACGATTTTGTATTTGGTGGCCAAATCGTCCTTCTCATTATCGCTGGAATCATCTGAACAGTTCACCAATTCGGACTGAAGAACCTTGGAGACGTATGACCAGGTTCTGACAGAATCAATACTTTGGGGTGAAGTATCAGAAACAGTATCTGAGCCTTGCCCTGAATTCTCAGCAATCGCCTTGGACGCTTTTCATGGAGCCATGATAGAGGACTCTGACTTAGCTCTTCTATAGTAAAAATGTGTATACATACAGAAATTAGCCTGGTGGGAAAAGCTTCTTTGCGCAAGATAGAAATGCAATTTGAAACAATGAGAGAAAGAACTATATATCTCAACCATTTAAAACCCCAACGTCCTTATGAACAGAATAGTCAAATCATTTTTAGAGAAAGATTTAGCAATAAAAACAATATTTTTACCTATCACTTCACCTGATTTCAAATAAATGCCATAAATTTTGACGGGTCATGACACAAGTTAGTGCAAAAAAACATTTAAATTTAACCTGTAGACGATGCATGTTATTATTTGTATTAATGCACTGATTAATCTGGCTTAGCTTCTTTAATTAGGTTTTCTTTAAACTTTAATTACCCTTTTTGGTGTTCGTCATATCGCGAGATTTCACTCCTATCCTTCGAGCCCCTAAAACCCGAGATCGTGATGACGCAATCTAGTTAAGCAAAAACGTGATCTGGATTAAATGTTTAATTAACATCGTGATTTCGTGACTCAAGGATATGAAGGTATAGTTTCTTGGAAGAGTGAATGTCGAGTCGCGAAACTTCGACATTGTTTAGCTACGGTTTAAAACGACTTACCCCTGACACTAACCCGAGTGACTTTTGAAACTATCTCGCAACTTTGCCTATCATAGTTATGACGGTAAGACACAAAATCCCAACAACACTTAACTAAGGTTTAAGGAAATTTACTCTCGGCGCTAACCTAGGTAAGCTTTCCAGGTTTTTTTACGAAGTCATGCATTGGGGCTTGGAAATCGTGTGACTTGTAACTCCCGAAATGCAATATCCTGAGGTATATAAATGTAAAAAATCTCGTTTAATAGTTAAATGGCAATGTCTTAGGATTACAACAGCCATTGCCACTTTGCATATCAGGACTACTGATATTTTAAGTGGGTAAAGGTCACGAAGTAAAAGACAACTTAAAGTCCAACCTTTGATTTTAAGAATTACATTTAAACCAGTTGAGAAAGGTGTCTCCAACATAGGCTCCAACTAGGGATCATGTCTTCCTGCAAGACAGGAAGAACAGTAGACCACGTGCTTGTATTGGGTAAATGGAGTCATTGGTTTTATTTCTGTGAAACCTGCTTAAGGAAAGGGGATACAGAGGGAAGAAGAGATATCATATTTTACTTTTGAAAATATTTTCAACACTCAAATGCATTTCAAACTCAGTTGCAACCCCTTTTATGAACTTCTCTTTCTCGTTACTGAATTCAGGTCTACCTTAAGACAATCAAAACGGTCCTAGGAAATCCAACATATCTTGTGGCTTTTGGCTTGCATCAAACAAAGGTTATTACATGTTTTTAATGGGGGAGCCCTGTCCGAACTTGGGGTGTAGATCGGGTTTTGAGAAAGTTGACTACCAGAGTAGAGTGAGATTCACATATGACAGCCTTACAGATATCTCAGATATTGCTTCACTGCCAGCGAGCCTGTTCAGTACCCCGGTGAAGTTATCTAGCCCTTTTCACTGTATTTCCTTTCACCACTTCGAAATATATTTATGCATTTAAATGCTGAGATGAGGGAAATCATTTATGAATTTCCTTTCATCGTCTCTTCGAACTACATGGGGGCAATCAAATATGAATTTCCTTTCACCATCTGTCTTATATTTTACTTTTTAGAACACAAAGTGGGGGCAATTAATTTGTATGAGGGATGATATCTATGTAATATTTGCAGTGGAGGCCTATCAACTTGCTTTGATTACTCGGTACCAACCTTCCCTTAACTTTCAAAACACCTTAGCCCATAGGGAAAAAGGGAAAGATTACTTCCAGGGGGCTTCCTTCGAGCAAGCCTCAATCCTTCAAAAACTGTTAAAAAACCTAGAAGAGTCAGGATCAACCTATGCATAACTTTGTTTAGTAAGAGACTGAGGGGTTGTGAAGACTCGCTTACTTTCTAAAATCTTCTTTACAACTTCCAAAGATAAAACGTAATCTCTTCTCCCTATGTATGGAACCTAGAAAGATGCTTGGTTTTTTAATAAGGTAAATATGCGGACAAAAAAAAGGGTGACAGAGAGAGATTTGGGATTCGAAACATAGGGATTATAAACTAAAACCAACTTTTGGGACCCTTTCCCAGAGACGCTTTACTTTCTCCTCTTATTTTAATTACCTTTTATCTTTATCTAGGTGAAAATCTTAGGACCCAGAGTAAGGAGTCGTTCTTTTGATAACCAGTCAAGTGAAAACATCATAATTATGAGACCGTCACGACGCTTTAGAGACCTTCATTAAAAGAAAAGAAAAACTCTCAGGAATTCATACCTTTTCCTTACCATTTCATTTTTTTTTTAAATAACGGAAAACTTTTTCTATCACCTGTTTTCGGTGAATTTAGTCTCTGATATATGAATTTTTGTTTTCTCCTTTCGCTCCTATGGGCTGCAAGCCGGAATCTTGTAAACACGAAGAGTGCTTTTTAACAGAGCTAAATGCATTGAAAATTTCATATCTCTACTTCTACGAAAATCGTTGACCTAATTAATTAGAGGTAAAAGTAAACTTACCCAAAAGAAAATATGAAATAGAAAGAAAACACAAACCGGTATATACAATGGAAATTTTTGGAACCAACTATTGCATATAGTGTTTTAAATAATGCTCATTGACAGGGGCGTTGAGGATTTTACCATCCATATTTTCTAATAGAAACAATTTTTTTCCGTCGGGAGCTGTGACTTTGAACGGTCTATACCAGATATGATCAAATTTACTGTGTTTTGTCAAGTCTTCCTTCCTAGCATCCCATTTCAAAACCAAATCACTGGGGAGAAACTCTTTGTCTTTGGCCTTACAATCGAATAATGTTTTCATGTCGTCTTGATACTTCTGCAACCTTTCGTCCACTTCAACCCTATGCTATTGTACTTCAATCAGCTGGTTTATCCTTCTTGTGACATGATTTGGTTCTTCTTTCTCATCTTGCCAAAGTTTCATTACGGGAAGCACCAGGTTTATGGGTAATACCACATTGGTCTCGTACACCATTTGGAAAGGAGAAGTGCCGATAGATTTTTTCGTGCCTATCTGATTCGCCCATAAAGCGTATTTCAAATTCACATGCCAAGATTTTTTGTTCTCATTCAACACTTTCTTAATTACATTGATCAGACTCTTGTTTGAAGACTCGACTAGTCCGTTTCTTTGGGGGTAATATGTCATGGAATGGCCGAGCACAATATTGTATTTTTGGCAAAATTTGACCATAGCCATAGATTTAAAATCATGGGCGTTATCTTTGACTATCTTTTGGGGGCAGCCGAATCTAGAAAAAATGTTCTCTTCCAGGAAGTCTATTACCACCGAATCCATTTCCCTTTTGGTTGGGATAGCCTCCACCCATTTAGTGAAGTAATCTATGGCAGTCGGGATCCATTTGTGTTGAGCACTAGAATGGGGGTTAATTTTGCCTATAAAATCTAGTCCCCATTGCTGAAAAGGGGCTTCCGTCTTTACCGGAACCAACGATAGCACTAGGAATTTATGCTTTCTTGCGAACAATTGGTAAGGGTTGCAAGTTTTGACTTTGGAATTGACGTCTGAGAAACGTTTTGGCCAATAATACCCTACCCTCAGGATTTTATAAGCTTTCTCCCTCCAAGCATGATGTCCCTCACACACTCCTTCATGAAATTCTCTTAAGACCTTCTCTGTTTCTAATTCAGCCAAACAAACCAACAGGAAGCCAAGTGGGTCCTTCCAATACAATTGACTTTCAGATATACAGTACTTGACCGCATGCAGTTTTAGCGTCCTAGCTTTGGATGGGGATAAATCACTCAGGCATTTCAAGGTCAACAG
Source organism: Picea engelmannii (assembly GCA_009831015.1). Taxonomy (NCBI): domain Eukaryota; kingdom Viridiplantae; phylum Streptophyta; class Pinopsida; order Pinales; family Pinaceae; genus Picea; species Picea engelmannii. The sequence goes on along the minus strand of ML781182.1, from coordinate 1,117,852 downwards.
GTAGGACACTATGTTTTTGTACCAATCATATGAGGAAAACTTCTCTTCAATTCTGATCGCACTTGTTTGCCCATCGAGCTCATTCATGTCCGCACCCTCTTCACATCCATGTAGGCCATTTATACCGAGGGCTCTGAAATTTGATTCAGCTAAGATTTTAGCCAAACCTTGTCCCTTTACTAGTCTTGTGGGCTTTATCTCCACATCAAATTCTTAAATTTTAACGAGCCACCATCCCCTTTTTCCATCACTATCAGACTGAACCAAAATATATTTTACGGAGATGGTGGGTACGTATGCGATTACCTTGGAATGCAATACGTAAGTTCTAAAAGCCTTTAATGCCTTCACTATAGAATATGCTTGTTTTTCCATTATATTGTATTTGAGTTCAGCGTCTCTGAGACTTTTGCTAAAAAAGTCTATCGGTTGCTCGAAACCTTCTTCATTTTCCTGGAGGAGTACCGCGTCAATTGTGTGTTCGGAGGAAAACGAGAAAATAAGAAAATCCTTTAGATAATCAGGGCTTGCCAGTACAGGTGCCTCTCTTATAACCTTCTTGATGTGTGCAAATGATGCTTTGGCTTCTACCGTTCATTTCACTTCATTGTTCTTCTTTAGCATATCTGTGATCAATTTCACAATTTCAGCAAAGTTTGAGATAAATCTCCTCAAAAAAATTATTTTTCCTAATAATGGATGAATTTCTTTTACATTTCTAGGAATATTTATAGTGTCTATAGCTTCAACCCTGCTAGGATCAATTTTAATTCTGTCTCGAGACACAATATGTCCCAAGAGTTTACCTTCTTGCATGGCAAAGTGAGACTTTTTGGGGTTTAAAGACAAACCAAACCTACGGCATTTTTCAAATGTCTGCTTGAGATGTATCAAATGATCTTCATCAGATTTAGAAAAAAACGGTTAGATCATCGAGATAGATAACCACTAACTTGTCTCTTTCATCAATGAAAGCGATATCCATAGCACGTTGGAAGGTGGCACCTGCATTCATTAGACCAAAAGGCATCTTATCATACATGAATGTACCCCAAGGGGTAGTGAAGGTTGTTTTTTCTTTATCATGTTCATTTATGACAATTTGATTGTACCCGGAGAACTCGTCAATCATCGACATCCTATTTGTCCCAACTACCTTTTCTAATACGTGATCCATTTTGGGTAGAGGGTAGTTGTCCTTGAGGGAGGACTTATTTATATTTCTAAAATCAACACACAGTTTGATACCCAATCAGAGTATCTCAGTGGTACTATTATTTTTGCATCCAAGAGATTTTTAACTTCCCTTTCGACCACGGGAAATAAGATAGGGTTGATTTTTCTAAGTTTTTGTCTAAAGGGTTTGACACCAGGTTTTAGGGGTATCTTGTGTTCGATCAAAGTGGTGTCGTAGGATCTCAGTTCTTCGTAAGACCAAGAGAAAGCATCTTTATTTCACCCGAGTAATTCTTTATACTTGCTTTTTACCTCAGGAGGAAGGTACTTTGATATTTTTACCATCCTAGGCTCCTCTTTGGTCCCTATGTCGTAGTCTTAAACTTCTTCTGGTTGGGGTTGCAGAGTGGATTTTAAGGGCATATCATTTTGATCGAATAGTCTCTCCAGGGGGATTAGTCCCTTTGGAATCTGATTGTTCTTTAAAACCAACATGCGATGGTTAGCAATTTTTTCTCAGAACTCTTGAGGCTCTTCTCCCTCTTGCATAATCCAGGTATGATCATTTTGGTCCTTCTGGTCAATGTGGGTTTCAGAGAAATCACCTACCATTTCCAAGAACTTTTTGATCTGTTTATCATCCTCGAAAACCTGCCAGTGTTGTATGTTGTTTGGTATGGATGGTCTGTGCCTTACCTCTATGTGGTACTTTAATTTGAAAGTGGTGGGGGGTACAAAAGTTGAAGCCTCTTTGGCCAGTGAATCATATTGTTGATTTTCGGCCCATGGGATGAAATGAACCTTTATCGATGAAAATAAATTTTCCATAAGATCCCAGGTGCAATTTCTGTAAGATCTCAATCTTGGGTATTTGGCCTGGTATTGTTGATTTATCTGTTTCACTATTAACTCTGCATCTCCGTAAACTTCCAGGTTCTTTATGTTCAACTTCTTGGAAGATTCCAACCCTAAGACTAAGGCTTCATACTCACATACGTTATTGGTGTAGTCTATGTCCCACTGAAGCCTGTAAGAGAAAGGGATAACAAATTCATTTTTAGGTGCCACAAAAAGTACTCCTGCACCCGCTCCTTCACATGACAGGGCACCGTCAAAAATAATTTTCCAAATCCCAGTGCTATGCATATTTTCGTATGTCTTTCCTGATTCATTACTTTCTAATTAATTTTCTTATGCACAACTATTTACATCATCATCAAAAGATAGAATGAAATTTCCTAGATCTTGATCGGCAATATAAACAGGATAATTGTTAGGATTCTGAGGGTCGCTCACTGTGTAGGCTAGCCTTGTTTCCCTGTATAGCTGAGTAAGTTGTCCACCAAACACAAGAATCATGGAGTAGGTCATGTCTAGTTGAAGAGACCCACCAAGTTTGGCTCCCCACGACCTAGATAGCAGTAAGCCATACTTCGGGGGTATTTCGGCAATAACTACATCCATCAGGATGCTTTTCACCAGGACCTGCACAAGAGTGACTGCTAAACCTTTTATCATACCCATGCACTTAACTCTTATTGAATCGAAAGAGTAGATATCTCCATAAGGCCTGGTAATCTCAAGGCCTAGTATATCCATAATAGTTTTGGGCATCACATTATGTGAGGCCCCAGAGTCTAGCATGCAGTTATGTAGCAGTTGATCATGCACATTCAGAGTGATATAGAAAGGAGCAATGATGTCTCTGGCACCCTCGAAATGTGGACCAAAAGTGATATTGGGCTTATCATCTTCCTAGTTTATCACGTCAGAGTGACTTTCTAGATCCAAAAAACCTATCACTTTAGTCATCTGCTTTCGATATACAGGATTCTTTGCTAATTCCACCAGAGGGATTGGTATTTTTATCTTATTTATCTCATTTTCGAGGTTGAACCCTCCACTACCTTTGTCCATTTCTTTGGTTGAAACCCCAAACTCCTTCTTTTCTAATTTATTTGTTTGTGTTGATTTATCACCCGTGAGTTTATCTACCGGTATATGTGTTTCAGTTGTCTTGGTTTCCTTTGTTTGGGTCTCAACCTCCTTTACTTTGGGATCTAGCGAGTCTGCCCCTTTCATTTTGCTATTAGATGTCTCAGTCTCTTTTATGGTGTGCTCGTATACTTCACCTCTAGGGAGAATTTTCTTGGGTTGAGGAGTCAACGCAGGTTTGTTTTTGGACCTCAGATTATACCTAGGTTGGACCTCAACCATTACAGAATCGGTCATTTCTTGACATACAATGAAATCAATGTTGTTTATGTCATCATCTTTATTTGACGGTTGTTGTGTGTTTAAGGAATTCTCATAATATTCTTTAGTTAAGTAAGGTTGTTTGCAGTCGTCACCCAAATTTGTCACATCTTCCAGACCCTCAAAATCTTGCAGGCCATTTCCTCCTATAAAATTTTCATTTTTTATAGGGGTTTGAATTTTCTGGTCTTCATTTTTAACCTGCCTTTGTTGATTTTGAGGAAAGGGGTTTCTTCTGAATTCCCTCTTAACGAAAGGATCGGCCTTGGATTGATCTAGCTCCATACTAGAAATCTTATTCAATAACTCCTTAATTATCCTAGCCATATCATCCATTTTGTCGTCTGTGGATCTATTGGACCCTGAGGGTCCCGCTTGTTCCCTAAAACGTTTGTTTTCTCAGTTTCTCGTTTCTACCTTGGTTTTAAACTTGCCAGAAGCCATCATATTAGATTCTATTTCTATGGAATCATCTTGCATTCGAGTTAGAGTATCCCCCCTCCTTTCTCTCAAAAGAAGTGTGAAATTAGGTTCGAAGGCTCCCTCAAAAGTTACCCTAGCTACAGGTTGGGATGGTTTAACTTCAACCGAGATCTTATTATATAACTTGTTAAATCTTTGAATAAATTCCATAACAGTTTCCGAAGTCTTTTTCTTTAAAGAGCCGAACTCTGTCAAATAATACAAATAGTCTTTCCTTTCACCCCATTTTCTAAGAAAGGAGTCTTCAGGGGATCATAGGATAATATCGATCCTGTGGGTAGACCTTGAAACTAGGTTTGTACCTATCCTTTGAAAGTCTAAACAAACAACCTCGAATATACGTCTTCATGTTTGAGACCTAGGATATCGACGAACTGATCAAAGAAGTTTATATGTTCAACTGCGGTCAAGTCCCCTTCCCCTGTAAATTTAGGTAAGTTTTTTATGTAATTTTTGGGAAGGTCATGGAGAGGGATGGGCAGGACCAAAGGCGCATATCTTTCAGCTACTTTAGCAAAAAATTTGGGAGGCGGGGGAGGCCCTTGGCCCCCCACTCCTCCTCTTGGAGCTGCTCCACCCCCCCCTCCTAAAACCCCTCCACCACCTCCTCCGGCGGTTGCCATCGGTACTAATGGATAGGAAAATAGTGTGTTATATAGAGGGTTCTGGAAGACTAAAAGCGAATTTCTAGCTTCTTTGAGAGATGAGAAAACCAAATATGGGTGAAAAGAGATGCGAGGACTTGGCTCCTCGGATTTGCAAGAGATGTAATCAGGGGAACCTGCGGGTGTGGAATTTGAGTATATGGTATACTCTTCGAGACTTGGTGAGGTCATGAAATCTAACTGAAGATTCGGTGAGATATCAATCTCTGATAAATTCACTATGGGGTTTTTACCTTTGTGTACGGCAGAGGTTGTTGGATAGACTTCACTTTTAACCTCAGAGAGAGTTTAAGTTGGGTTGATGGTTTCAGGGAGGGGATTGTGCGAAGTTGAAGGTTCAAAGGAATGCTTGGTATTCATTTGTGGGTACTTAAGCTGGTAGATTACAGTGGTTGGCTTAAGGGAAGCTCTAGTTTTCAGTATTTTTTTGGGATCGGAAACGGGAGTGGCCTGTTTAACCTCTAGGTTTTGTTTGGTGTTCCTTCGACCGGATGCTAGCTTATTTAAACATGGAATCGCAAAGTGAAAGAGAATAAAAGCCTTTAGAAATTGTTCACTCTTTGTTCACTATCAAAGGGTGAAACTTGCAAAAATGTCGCTCTTCACAGGGAAAAGGTTTCGCAACTTTGTCCTCGGCAATGACACCAAAAAGATGTTGCTCCAGATTCTGTACTTAAGGATTATAAAGTACAGTGTCTAGGCATCCAAAAGTGAGTAAAGGATAAAAAAAGGGGAAGAATCAACCTTCGGGAAAGGAAGCTAAGGTTGATTTCCAAGTTGTCGTTGTCTCGCTTCCAACTATTCCTGGATGGTTATATCTCATTCAATCGTGGCCCATGAACATTCAAGTTCTACCCGTGAGATAGAAGTTTTAAGTATGGTATCGAAAAGGTTCAAAGCGATATGGGTTTGGTCCGACAAGCCTGGTTCAATATTAGGTTGTCTTGCAACGGGGACATTCATAGAGGAATAGGAAAATTAAAGGAGAGTTCAAGGTTTTTGATGTTGTATCAATTTGATCACATAAATGAGAACTTTTGAATCCGATATTGAAGATAAAGTGAAAACCAAAGGCCTTTCCTCGTAACTGAGTTATCTTTTAAATAAATGGTGTGTGAAATGTGAGAAAAACATTAAGCTGTCTATAATGTGAGGCTCCTATCAAGGTAGAATCTCACCCTGTAAACAGAAGAAGAAATACATAAGAAGAAATCTGACGAAGCATGAAATATGAAGATCTAAAGAGTTCACAGGTCTTGTACGTGCTAATAGTTGATACAGAGGAAAAGATGTAAACAATATAGATGACTAAAAATTGATCACCATAGTAGATGTTTTACTAAATTGCAGTGAACATTCATCAGACATATATATGCGAACTGAAATTGAATATGAAATCACAAAGGAAACAAAATCATAACATAGTCTTGACGGAATCAGGGGTCTTCGAATTGCTTTGTATTGATTTTCAAAAGTAGAGATTCTCTATTACAATCAACCAAAAAGGTCCATCCCTTTTTCTTTCTTCTAATTTCATATTTATACAAACTTCTACATGCTAGAATCTCAATCGTTCTGGGAGTTTTTTCGATTACAAAAAGGAGATTTATGCGTTTCAATTCTTTGTCTTTGTCCTCTTTCAGGAAGATGTAGCACCTTCCTTTATTTAAACTTTGGGTTCTAAAAATAGAACAGGAAGACACATGTCATTATTTGGTACTCGAAAACTGCCCCTTCGCCTGCTGTGTGCAAGTGACACACCTCTCCACCAACTGGGTTATCAACCTGGAAGGTTTCGCTTGGTTGTTTGCCTCGAAGGTGTAACAATCCTTCGCTAACTATGGCAACTTTCCTCCTACTTGTCGGTCTTCAGTGGTGATAGAACATAATAGTACACTTGGCTTTATTAGCCACTTATCCACTTGGATTATATCTATCTGGGTTACCTGTGTTATTTCAGCCTACTCTCTTTCTTCATTCTCCTTGATGTTTAGCAGGTGCTTGGCTATATCCACCTGGACCAGTGTCCCAGTGCTTCTTTCACTATCAAGACCCAACAAACTTTCATTTATCATCCTGAGAGTTTCTTCACAAAAGTTTCTTACCTCTTTAGCTTTCTCTCTACTCTCTGATATATTTCGTTCCCATGCCTTTAGTAAGATGTTACCTCTGGTCTGCTCTGGCATGGAGAGCTTGTAACTACTTCCCAATTCCTTTTTCATCGTGGCTATAACAGCCTCTTGGAAAATGACTCAAGCCGCCCTATCTTCTCTTTCTCTCAAGGAGATGTCTTCTAGCACTTGATCAATGATTTGGCAGAGGCTTTGAATGGTCTCCACTTTAGCAAGTAAATCTTATTGAGTTGTTGATACTCTTTTTCGAGTTTCTATGGCTTGGGATTGGAATATCCCGATATCTATCACCTGGCTTTTGGAAAAATTTAATTTGGCTTGTAATTTCCCTATCAATTCCTCTTGCTAGCTTATCTGTGATTGGCTGGTCTGGGCCGCCTGTTGTGTTTGTTTGAGATCGAATTTGAGTTGTTCAATTTCCTTTTGATCAACTACTCTAGCTTGCTCTATACCTGCATTTTCCCGATCTCTGGTAGCTTCCTCTACTATAGCTAGCTTAGACTCCAAAGTTTCAATCAAGAGGTCTTTCTGCTTCAATTGTGCTTTTAGGGACTCGACAGAATATTAGTTGGTTGTAGCAAAAGCCCCCAACGTCCCTACTGTCTGAGTTGAAAATTCATCTTTTTTCATGGCTCTCCCATCAGCAAGGATTTTAAATTTCTTGGCTACCATGCCTGCTTCTTGATAAAGTTCTTGTTTCACAATGACCTTTCTCTTCTTATCGAATAAAAATTCATTCAGAGGAAACTCTTCCACAGTTATGGGCGTTTGTTCTTCACCGAAAATCCATCCTGCATCTGGGATCCCCTTTATGGATTGTAGGGGAGTAACAGAAACGATGGGGTTGCCGATTTTCTTGGATGATTTCCCCAGGGTAACAACCGAGGATGGCTTTCTTGGAGGGTTGGGGATCTCAGCTTCCTGTTTTAGGCCCCTGGTTTGCTTCTTCTTTTACTGGTGTTCCTCTTGGTCAGGTCCTGAATCTTTGGAGCCCTTGGCTTCCATTTGCTGTACATCTGTAGTCGGTGGGTTCTTACCCTATAAGACTGGGGGAAGGCAACTTCTTCAGTGTTCCTGAAATTTAAAAAAATCAAACATCTCCTCGGGTGACAGGGTTTGAATCTGAATTAGGACCTCGACATAGGATCTCGCCCCTCGAAAGATGTCTTCATGAGGAAAATGCTCATGTTCATACCTTTTAAGGCCACAACTCGCCATGTGATTACCCACGATCATGTGTGGGTTGTGCTTCTTGAACTCAATGTGGACCAATTTAATATCCTCCAAAGCCGTTGTGTCGGATTTTGCGTTTCTGAAATCTAATAAAGAATATGAATTCAAATGAATGGGGAAGGGTGGCCATACCTTCTTAGAAAATCCTTTAAGCTCTTTTCTTATGCCACCAATCACAGTTTGCCTAGCGATTTCGTGAAAAACCAACCTATCCAGTATGAATAATGGTAGAGCATAGGGTGGAACAGAGGTGAAGAAAACCATGATGTATGAAAATTCTTCCTCTACATACTAGTCGACCATGTTTCTCAAGTTGGTGGCGATGCTATCTAAAATCCTGGGCGGTGGGTCCTCGAAGATGGATACATTCATTGGTACCATTACCCAATTGAAAATTTCATATATAAATTATGTGGCCTTATATTCCCAAAGTTTTGAGTGGTAGACATGGATAGGCTCAACCTCAAATGGTGTCCAGCTCCAGCTCATTAGAGGGAAAGGCATCATAAAAAAAACAACATCCATGACGTAGGCAGACATAAAATATGAAGCGGCCTTTCCACTTGCCCTTTGCATCCAATATTCGATAATTCAGCTGGTTAAACTGTCTAACAACAATTTGGCCTCGTCAAAGGAACAACCTTCAGTGATTGTATGAATCAGAGGCACCCATGGGAGAAAAAAATGTGTGGTGTCCTCCTTCCCATACAACCTACAAGTCATCATTGTTATATATTTGAATTGTGGTTCCAAGGAAGAGATTGAATAAACTCCATTACCGGCCACCGTGAACTTTTTGGGGTGCGAGACCCAATCCTTGATTAGATTAGACACGTTTCTTCCGTATTGCTCACATTCTTTATGTTTAAAACCTTCCAGAAACTCGGCATTGTGTGAGAAGTTTGGTGTGGGTGAAAATTGGTACATCGCATGCAAATGTTCTAGTCTGAAGGTCCCAATGGTCACCTTCTGCTCACTAATAATAGTTTTGGTCAAGATATCCACATGATCTAGTGCCCATCGGATCATATCATAATAGGGAAGGAGTTGTGGCATGCATCTATGCTTGAACGACGATCTTGTATTTGGTGGCCAAATATTCCTTCTCATTATTGCTGGAATCATCTGAACAGTTCACCAATTCAGACTGAAGAACCTCGGAGACGTATGACTAGGTTCTGACAGAATCAATACTTCAGGGTGAAGTATCGGAAACAATATCTGAGCCTTGCCCTGAATTCTCAGCAATCGCCTTGGACGATTTTCATGGAGCCATGATAGAGGAATCTGACTTAGCTTCCCTGTAGTAAAAATGTGTATACATACAGAAATTAGCCAGGTGGGAAAAGCTTCTTTGCGCAAGATAGAAATGCAATTTGAAACAATGAGAGAAAGAACTCTATATCTCGACCATTTAAAACCCCGACGTCCTTATGAACATAACGGTCAAATCAGTTTTAGAGAAATATTTAGCAATAAAAACAATATCTTTACCTATCACTTCACCTCATTTCAAATGAATGCTATAAATTTTGATAGGTCATGACACAAGTTAGTGCAAAAAAACATTTAAATTTAACCCGTAGACGGTGCGTGTTACTATTTGTATTAATGCACTGATTAATCTGGCTTAGCTTTTTTAATTGGGTTTTATTTAAACTTTAATTACCCTTTTCGATGTTCGCCATATCGGGATATTTCACTCCTATCCTTCGAGCCCCTAAAACCCGAGATCGTGATGAAGCGATCTAGTTAAGCAAAAACGTGATCCGGATTAAATGTTTAATTAATCAGTGTTTAATTAATATCGTGATTTCATGACTCGGGGATACGAAGGTATAGTTTCTTGGAAGAGTTAATGCCGAGTCGTGAAACCCCAACATTGTTTAACTACGGTTTTAAACGATTTACCCCTGACACTAACCTGGGTGACTTTTGAAACTATCTCGCAACTTCGCCTATCGGAGTTATGACGGTAAGACTTTTGGGGAGAGCGATCGCCGAGACGTGAAATCCTAACAACACTTAACTAAGGTTTAAGGAACTTTACTCTTGGTGCTAACCTAGGTAATATTTCCAGGTTGTTTCGCAAATTTTCACATCGGGGCTTGGAAACCGTGTGACTTGTAACTACCAAAACGCAATATCCCGAGGTATATAAAAGTAAAAAATCTTGTTTAACGATTAAATGGAAATGGCTTAGGAGTACAATGGCCATCACCACTTCGCATATCAGGACTATTGAGATTTTAAGTGGGTAAAGGTCACGAATTAAAAGACAACTTACAGGCCAACCTTTGATTTTAAGAATTACATTTAAACTAGTTGAGAAAGGCGGCTCCAACAGGGCACATCATCAGAATTCTACAAATCACCTCAATACAATCAGTAAATTATTTTGAATGAAGTTAGATGTTGTGTGTATATATGTAAATAATAAGTGGTGTCTAAGGATTTTCAGATCACACATGTCAGTAGGGAGACTAAATGACTTGGACAATAAAACCACTGAACAAATATGCATTCCCTCAACTCCACCTATATAGAAGAGGAAAATGAAAATTCAAATGAACTAATCAGCCATGAACAAATAAAACAATAACGAAACACCTTGAAATAATAGGAAATAGAAATGAACACCTTCAGTTGATAGAAAATCTCTAGTTAATGCAATGAGGAGGAGGAAAGCCAAATTCTTGTTCCGGTGCACCATTTGACAGAGGAGAGATAGTCATTACCAGAGAATTTAGAGATGAAAGAAGAATACCATTAGTAGAGATTCAAATTGACTTTTGTAACATAGTATTAAATTCATAGTAGGCATGCTAAGGCTCTTGTTTGTCTAGCTTGTTAAAAAGCACAAAACAAAACTGCTACAGAAAACCACCAAACCCACACAAGTAAATAACCAGTTTGTTTTTCAGTCTCCACTCGTCCATTAACTTTGACAATATCTATTGACCACCATGTTCTACCTAGAATTCATGCTATCAATATGGAAAGAAGTGTTCTATATGGATACAATTCAATAAGGATCCATTTCAAACAAAACAGAGCATAGATCCACAACTAAAATTATGGAAAATAGTAGCTTAAAAAAAATTATGTATCTCCCATATCTATACAATTTTAGGAAACCATTTTTGTAGATCCTAAATGGGATCGTACCCCACAAAAACCATGTGGAGTATTTTGAAGATTCATTTTAGTTTGCTCGCAATTTCCCCCAAAAATCAAATTCTTTGTTTTGGCATGCATTTCAAAAGAAGGAAACAAAATCTATTGGATCTCTCAAATCCTTTGCAATTTGAGGGACTTATCCTTGAAAAATCTTAATGAGCTTGTTCCCCACAAAACCCATGTGGGGAATTTTCACGATTCTCCTCCATTTGTGCGAAATTGACCATGGAAAACAACTTCTCTGTTTTGGCATGGGTTTCATGAACATGGAGAGGATTCTTTGCACAATTTCAAAGTTCCCAATGCAATATAGTTATTTGGAATATAGATATGGAATAATGAGTGCATGTACATCAAAATCCAAGCATGATGGAAGTAAGCGTCACAAAAAGAAATCCTCAAAAATCAAATTATGTTGTCTTTGCAATCCTATAGTCACAACCTCCTTGACTATTCCTGCTATAGTAAAGGTCACTACATTGGTTATTGATACAAGAATATATTCAGATAGTAAAATAAATTCTAATGATCCTCCAAGAAGCATGAGAAAAGACCTCCCTAAAATGGGTATCAAAGTAGCTATTTTGAGGAAGACTTGACCAGTGTTCAAATATAAGAGAGAAGATATAAATGATCCATGCCATAATATGTGTGAGGTAGCACATTGTAGAAAAAAGGGTTTGTCGAGTCAAATTCTTCTTTTTGCAAAATAATTTATCAATTTTGATTTTGTTCTGTAGTTGATTCTGCTGCTATGAAATTCTTGATAACAAAAAATGATGATGTTAAATATGAAGACTTTTCAGAGAAATGATGAATTTGTTGTTATTGTTGCAGGCTGACAAGAATTTTACCGTTGCAAGAACTATGAAATTGCTGAAATGTTTTTGAACTAATGAATTTTTTTTATGAAGAAGGAAATATGATGAATGCACCTAACTTGAGGACCCCTTCTTATTGCTAATAAATTCTACTAAGACAATCAACCATATGCAAATTTTATTGAAATGTAATCCCTACCCTACCCTACTTGAGAAAGAGAGCCTCTTTGTAAGATAGCTAGAGAAGTAGTGGGGGGGCCTAGAGGGCCCATAGTGATAATAGTGGAGGTCATTCAATGTAAGGTGGACTAGGTCCACTATATTATTAAATAAGACCCACTATGGTAGTTAGATATAATAAATGGGTAATTAGATATAATAAATGTAAGAGGACTTCTTAGAAGGTTCTACTTCTAGAAGATTCCTCCTCTAGAATGTTCTTAGGTGATGGTAGAACTATATAAAGGGGTTCAAGCAATGTAATGAGACATGAAGAGAATTATTGTATTTGGAGTGGTAGCTCATTAGGAGGAAGCCCTCTCGAAGAGGCAAGTGAACAGGAGAGGATCCCTTCCATAATAGGATCCATTATGGAAGGGATCCATTATGATTATATTAATCATAATGGATCAATGGATCCATTATGATTATATTTCTTGTGTTCATGTTATGGTGAATGGTTTATGGTTTATTCTTGGTTATTTGTGAAGTATATTTACACATCTGGTTTAGGTACTTAACAAGTGGTATCAGAGCACTTTCCTTGGGCAGACATTGTGGGCAAATATTTTTTATTTTTGCAGATTTTTTTCTTTTCGGAGAAGAAAAAAGAGGGTCGCGACATTCCAGACATTTTCAGTATATTTCTGTAAAAAATTTGCAGAAAAGGGTTGTTGATCTGATTTCCTCTCAGAAAAACACCCAAGTTAAAAAAAAATCGTCCGAAACAGAGTCCGGAAGGTCAAGATATTGAGGTTTTAAAATCTGTAATTTTTCAGGGTTTTTTCTGCGGACGGCGACGTGATTTGTTTTTATTTCTGTAGCATTTGGAGGCTGAATTTTTCCACATAAATTACATATCTGAGTTCTTCTCACAATTTCACCCAATTTCAAAAAAAAAATCAGTCGAAACGGAGTCCGGGAAGTGAAGTTATGAGCATTTTAAGTTCAGCAGTTTTTTAGGGTTTTTCCAGAAAAAACCGCGATTTTCTGTCGAAACTTCTTGGGTTTATTTTTTGATTTTTTCCGTGATGGCTGCAGGACCGAAGAGTTCATAGGGTGCTCAGACGGCTGTTTCATCTCAAACCTTACAAGAAATTCTTGAATCATTCAAAGCCCAATTGGATGACAGATTGGATGCATTTGCACATGGCCTGACAAACAGCCTCACACATAGCCTCACAGCCAGCCTCACATATGGCCTCAATGATAGTTTTCATAGTATTCAAGATTCATTGAATGACATGCAGGATAGATTTATTATGCAGGGCCTCATGAATGAATATAATCAAGAAAGATATGCTTGGTATGATTTAGAGGACGATTGTGATGATTGGTATATGGATAGTTGTCATTTCTGGGATGACAACCACTTCCATATTTTATTTGATGACTCTACTCCACCTTCTGTAGAAAACATCAATGTCCCAGATCAGGAGCTAGTTACCAGCGTTCAATTTGCATATTCTACAATGGTATTATTACTTTCAAATTCTGCTATGACCATTTTCCACTATGTGGATGGATCTTTTTATTTGGATCCACATGATAGGTGTCAGTCTTTGGAGCATCATTTGGAGTTGGTTATTGGGTTCCAAAATCTTCTACGGGGAGTTCACATGAGCACTTGGACATGGGACCCGG
>ML781182.1:1083721-1103993 GCA_009831015.1 Picea engelmannii | reverse complement strand
CTTTTTATTTGGATCCACATGATAGGTGTCAGTCTTTGGAGCATCATTTGGAGTTGGTTATTGGGTTCCAAAATCTTCTACGGGGAGTTCACATGAGCACTTGGACATGGGACCCGGGCTTACAATGGTGGTTGGACTACTTCGGCATGGTGGATTTCCTTTCTACATGGGACTTTGGTTCTTCAGTCTTCTTCAGCATTACGATCCACAATTATCCATGGGACCCTAGTATATGGTTGTACATCAAGCGTTGAGGACAACACTTTCATAAGGGGGATGGAATGTAAGGTAGCTAGAGAGGTAGTGGAGGGGCCTAGAGGGCCCATAGTGATAATAGTGGAGGTCATTCAATGTAAGGTGGACTAGGTCCACTATATTATTAAATGAGACCCACTATGGTAGTTAGATATAATAAATGGGTAATTAGATATAATAAATGTAAGAGGACTTCTTAGAAGGTTCTACTTCTAGAAGATTCCTCCTCTAGAATGTTCTTAGGTGATGGTATAACTATATAAAGGGGTTCAAGCAATGTAATGAGACATGAAGAGAATTATTGTATTTGGAGTTAAAGCTCAATAGAAGGATGCCCCCTCGAAGAGGCAAGTGAACAGGAGAGGATCCCTTCCATAATAGGATCCATTGTATGGCATTGCCCTACCTCAAGGGTTTTGGTAATAATAATATTGTGTGGTTTCTTCTATCTTGCTTTGTGGATCTATTGTGTATTCAGTATTTGTGGTGATTATATTTGTAGATCTATTCAGGTTCTTAACACTCTTCTCAAGTATATGGGTACTTCTAGTGAAACCATGTACGCAAAAATATTAGGAATATACTCATATCCAAGTATGGAAAATGTACCTTAATGGTTGTCTGGATATGAGGGGACAACTGATCTAATTGCTTTCATGCCAAGAGATGTTGAGGGATGAAGTGGTGTCCTCAACTATTTTTTTTTTTGGAACCTTTCTTCGATATAATAATTGCTCCCTTGGTTCTTTTCTTCATAAGGATTATGGGTATGCATATCCTCTACTGTCACACATTGTATATCTTCAAATATTTGGCTCTTGCACAAGGGATCTAGTCACAAACTAGCAAGAGACCATTCAATTTTAGATTCCAAAATTTGCTCTTCATTTGATGTTGTCCACACATCTTTGGTCTATTCTCTAGATCTACAAGGAGAATTAGGAAAAACTACCATATATGTTTGTTGTTCATGAACCTTTTTCTCCTCTATTCCTTGCTGATATGCATATATTTTCCTTATGAATGTCAGGATCTTCTCTTCTTGAAATGCAAAGATGTTCCCTCTTGTTGCTAGAATTCAAGAGATCTCTTGGAGTAACATATTCTTTTGCTCAACAATCCTTCAGCATCTTTGAAGGCTCTTTAATTGCTAATAATCCTTGTCTTGCACATGGATTAGTGTTGTTGGAGTTACTTCACACACACCTAGGATTTATTTTTCCTAAGGTTTTTCCTATGTTTATTAGTCTTTATCCAGTCTCCTAAAGTTTAGAGAGAATATTTCTCTAGGAGAATATTCTCTTCAGTTTTCACTTAAGTTTGACTAGTTGAGTGGAGTCTAGATGTTTCATTGTTTTTGTCACCATGCAACATTGGGATCATCACCATCTAATGCACATTTTCCTTGGGATCATCACCATAATAGAGAATTACCCATGATTCCCTGATATCCTCCTCACTTCACTCGGTTTCAGTTAGTTAACTGAATACTAGTAGACTAATTAACTCAGCTAGGTGGTAGTTCACTCCCTTAACTTCCCGAGAGACTAGACTAGGTGGTAGTTCACTCCCGTAACTATTGGTGTGTGTCCATATCACTCTATACCACCACTATGGTGCATTGACTTCACCTCCAGTGCACATTGGTTGAGTTATACAGAGTATTTCATGTGAAATTATTCATTATTCATTACGGTTAATGAGAATTCTTCCATTATTTCTCTCTTGCTTCTTCTTTCTCAATTTGTCTCTACAAATGTGTGTGGTATTATCTAGATAGATCTATTATTTGAAGTTTCAACACATTTACATGGTATCAGATCCGACGGTCTGCTAAGAAAAATCTACACCAAATTATTTTTGCAGGTACCAAAGATTGAAGACAACGGAAAAATGGAATTCCCAAAAGAATTCATTCTTACACCTTAAAAATTCTTTGCATTGAAGGAGAATATGGCCATGCATTTTCGATGAAGAGGATTGTACAATTTAACCATGAATATAGAGACAAAACCAATATCAGCCATAGAAAAATCCAAGTATATAAATCAAATGGATGAAGCATTCAGAACAATTTGCAGTCTCATTTCTCTCGATCTCCTTTTTCACATATATTCCTGTAAAAACCCCAATGAAGCCTGGAACGCCATGGAAAGGATCTTTGGAAAAAAGGATGAGATGAGGCGACACATGCTCGAGCTGAAATTTATCACATTGGATCCAAAAATCTTCGACAATATCCAAGATTTCTTTACCAAATACAAGTATTTACTGTCGCAAATCAAAGGTTGCGGGCTTGATAAATATAAGGGGGAGAAACAAATGGTTCTCACCATTCTGTCCAAACTTGGTCCTAAATTCTCTGTGTTCATATCCACATTCCATT
This sequence comes from Picea engelmannii, assembly GCA_009831015.1. NCBI lineage: Eukaryota > Viridiplantae > Streptophyta > Pinopsida > Pinales > Pinaceae > Picea > Picea engelmannii. The sequence continues at coordinate 1,101,352 of ML781182.1, read as the reverse complement.
AAGTCAAATTCACCTCTGGAGACACCTGGAAGATTCCTTCTCTTAAGGAATTTATCGAATCCCTGACACAAGAGAAAACCAAACTCATCGACATGGGAAAAATCAAAGGCCCAAAGGTGCATGCACTTATTGTGCAAGATGGAATCCATAAATATCAGAAATATAAATATAAATACAAATTAAAGCTCATGCAAATTCGAAGAAGGAAGGGTACTCAAAACCCTTCACCGATGCCTCCGGATCCAAAGGTGGAAAGGGAAGAAAAGGGGAGAAATGCACATGCTTCCATAAATGATTCCATCCAGAATCCGCATGCATGTAGAAAAAAAAATATCTAATGACTCAAATAATTCAAAAAAATAACCATGGAGATCGCATCCCTGAGGATGCCAAGAAGAAGAAGCCAAAAGATCAGAATCCCAAGAAAGGCAATTCTAGCCATGCCTTGATCGCCATCAACTCCTCTCATAATGATTGGATCGTAGATTCAGGAGAATCACACCACATGGATGCCACAAAAGCAATATATTCTTCACTAGATGCATGAAAAGTTCATCCTATTATGATGGGGACAACTCTCCAGTCGAGGTCACTGACAAAGGAAGGATTGAACTCACTAACAGAAGTTTCAAGAATGTGTTGCACGTTCCCAAAATTTTCATCAATCTTCTCTCCATGTATCAGATGACGAATTTCGGCACTGGAAATAAATTCATATTCACACCTAATTCATTGGACATATATGACATGCAAAAAAATTCCAAGGTTGCTACCAGTGAGGTAAATCATCAATCTAGATTGTATACATTTTCTGAATTTATTGAACCAGATTTTGCTTTACTGCTTACCCATGCTGATGAAAGAAGTAGGATATGGCATGAAATGTTAGGGAATTTGAATTTCAGATATATGAAACATATTAGCAATAAAATATTGTTTGATGGTCTACCAAACATACATTTCTCCAAAGGAATCCATGAGGGATGTTTTCTTGTAAAACACCCTCAAGAGAAATTCAACAAAGGATAGACTCAGAGAGCTTCCTCTTCTTTATATCTGATCCATAGTGACCTCATGGGCCCTTTTCCGCATCCATCAATAAAAAAAGTGAGGTATGTTCTTATTTTTATTGATGATTTCTCATGTTCTACATGGATTTACTTTCTCAGGCAAAAATCATAGGTCTTTCAACACCTCAAATATTCAAAGCCCTGGTTGAGACACAATCAGGAAAGGAAAACAAATTCCTCCAAACTGATAATGGGGGAGAGTATGTCAATCATGAGATCCAAAATATTTGTCATGAGGAAGGGATTCAGTTGCAGCACACAGTTCCCTATACTCTACAAAAAAATGGAGTTGTTGAGCGGAAAAATAGATCTCTAAAAGAGATGGAATATTGCATGCTACATTAAAAATCACTTCCACAGAGACTATGGTTTGAAGCACTTAATTGTGTAACCTACATCCAAAAACTATCTCCCCATATATCTTTGAAGGATAATATCCCCTACGAGATTTGGAGCAGCCTCAAACCAGAAGTTACCCACTTTCGTATTTTTGATTCACATGCATCAACCCAGATTCCCTCTGAAAAGAGGAAGGAACTTGATCCTCAGAGAACAGAGTGTATTTTTGTTGGATACCCCAATGGTGTGAAGGGGTTATTGGCATAGGGGAAGACCCAAGGTTCAACGCTTCAATAACACACCAACAAAACCCTAACTACTGTCCCTTTCAACAACACCTGCAAAGAAAATGAAGTCTCACACGAGGTAGAGGCAGGGGTGGTTGCAGGACTCAAATGTCTGCAACCTAGATGGGACACGGATCTGTGATTAAGTTATTGAACAAAGCACTTAGCAGTTAACATTCATCAATAATTAACCCTTATTCACATCACAGATCCAAACCATAGTTACATAACAATGCAGTATTCAACTAGATCTAACACATCTAAGCACTTAGCATATGGAAAGAGATCATATCTAGCATTCATTCACATTACTAAGCACTAATCTATCATACCATATGAATCATACATAAAGATATCATAACTAAGCATAAATCACATCACTAACATACAATCATAATGCACAAAGCAACCATAACATAGGATATATGTGGTTCACCCCAGTGTGGGGCTATGTCCACCAACTCTTCGTCTTCTTTATTATCTTTTATCAATATCCTTACATGCAAAAAGCTTTAGAACCCACTCCACATAATCCATATGCATGAAAATCCTCCTTCCCTGAGCTAGGTTTAAGCACCTAGCCTTCTTACTGCCTATACATAAGCTTCTTACAATCACTTGCACTTAGCTCTGCAAGTCCTTAACACATAGCATGCACAAAGAATCCACAACTAATCTTATTAAACACATTGGCCTCTTCCTACATTGCTTATATATCTATTTATACATTACAAAATCGGACCAAACATGGGTAAACCCATGGGCCAACATCCCATACCCGTTACATAAACCCTAATCCAAAAACAACCCTAAAAAGGGGGCCGAGATCCTGTGATCTCTGCTTTGACTTGTGCTCTACCTTCGACTAGCTTGTCGAAGTCCCAAAAGAGGTCAAACATGACCAAGGATCTCCAAAAATTGGTCAAGGGCCAACAGGGATACAGACTTATTGATATTTCCTCAGACCAGATCATCATTGAGCGAAGTGTCAAATTCGAGGAAAGTGTCTCACATGTACCTCAGTAACTGCATGCAGCCACCTTCATTCTTCCACCTATCCGAGATGATGAGCATGCACATGCCAAATCTTATTCAAACAAGATTTTTGATTTTGAGGATTCAGATGATCTAGATACAGAGTTAGTACAGTTATATGCAGATTCAGTGCATCCATATGCAGATGCAGAACCAAAGAAGAGACCCAAGTGGGCCCAAACTACTCTTCAAGATGCAAGGGATATTGTTAGTGATCTAGCCGATACTAGGAGGACTCGATCAGATTTTGAAGATCCTCCTATTTCACTCATTGCCACTAAACCATTTCCCTCCAGGCATCTTTTCTTTTTTCAATCTTTAGATCCATAGTCTTATGGTGAGGCTGTTGGAAATCCCATTTGCGAATCCACCATGCAGGAGGAGTACAACTCCCTCCTCTAGAACCAGACTTGGAATATGATTCCCCTTCCTTATGGAAGGAAACTTGACAGGTGCAGATGGGTCTATAGGACCAAGAGCACAAGGGATGGACAGATTAGCAGATACAAATCCAGGCTAGTTTCCAAAGGATTTCAGCATGTTCATGGCATTGACTATGATAAGAACTTCACTCCAGTAGTGAATATGGATTCCATATGTTAGGCACTTTCCATTTAGGTGGCCAAGGGATGGGAATTCCACCAGATGGACATGAAGAATGCATTTCTTCATGGTGATCTCTTCGAGGAGATCTATATGGAGTAGCCCTAGGGATTTATGCAGGATTCCTCTTTGGTTTTTCGACTAAAGAAATCTCTTTATGGCCTCAAGTAGGATTCGAGGGCATGGTATGCCAATATGGACTACTACTTGTTGTCACATAAATTTGTACATTGTAAATCAGACATGAATGTCTACATGCTTGGGATGGTTGATTCACTTATACTCTTAGTTCCGTACGTTTATGATTTGATGATCGTCGATTGCTTGACTTCAGCGATTGTTGCAGTCAAGAGGATTCTCCATGACAGGTTCTTGATGACGGACATGGGTCCGCTACACTTCTTCCTTGGACTTGATATCATTCAGGATGCATCAAGCATCAAACTGTCTCAGTTCAAGTATGCTCAAGATATCCTTGAGAGATTTCACATGACAGACTGCAAGTCTTCTCCAACTTCTTTCCTATCATAATTCAAAAATGAGGATGGTGGGGACACTCCACTAGTTGAAAACACATTGTACAGACAAATAGTAGGGAGCTTCTTATATCTCACACACTCTAGACCATACCTCTCCTATGCAATTGGCACAGTTTCCAAGTTCATGCAAAAGTTGCATGAGCTACATTGGAAGGATGAAAATTGTATCCTTCGATACATACAAGGAACCATCACCTTTGGGATTCATTATGCAGCAGACTCTACATTATATCTCATCAGGTTCATTGATTCTGACTGGGTTGGCGATAGTCCTGATCGCAAGCCCACATTTGGTTACTCACTCAGTCTTGGCTCCATGCCTATATGTTGGTCGAGAAAGAATCAACTTTCCATTTCTCTACCTTTAGCCGAGGCAGAGTACAGAGGAGTTGTTAACATAACCATCAAGTTTATGTGGCTACAACATTTTCTCATTGAGTTGGGCATTCAATTTCATCAACCGATCGTCATCTGGTGTGACAACGAGAGCACTTTGAATTTCTGCAAAGATCTAGTTCAGAGGCATTGGATGAAGCACATCGATATCCACATGCACTAAATCCAAGACTTAGTACAAAAGGGGAGCATCGACCTACAGTTCTATCCTTCAACAGAATAGATGACAAACATCTTCACCAAGACCTTCACTGAGAAAATGTTCCATTCTCTACGAAGTCATCCTGGAGTGAAGGAAACAGTTGCCTAGCAACTGTCAGTTCTTATTTTTACATACATTGTACTTTGAGGGGGGGGGGGTTCCCATGAGGTTTTCCCTCTTTCCTCACTTTATTTCAGTTTTTCTTTTGTATTTGGGTTCCTAACATGGCCTCGTTGTCGAGAATCATTCTTTATTTTCAACATAGTGATGTTCAGGGGGGGTGTTGGCGTTACTTCACACACACCTAGGATTTATTTTTTCTATGTTTATTATTCTTTATCTAGTCTCCTAACGTTTAGGGAGAATATTCCTCTAGGAGAATATTCTCTTCAAATTGACTAGTTGAGTGGATTTTAGATGTTGCATTGGTTTTGTCACCATGAAACATTGGGATCATCGACAGCTAATGTGCATTGTCCTTGGGATAATCAACAAACTATCACATTACCCATGATTCCCTGATCCCCTCCTCACTTCACTATATTTCAATCAATTAACTGAAGATTGGTAGACTATTTAACTCCGCTAGGTGGCAGTTCACTCCCGTAATTGCCCGAGAGACTAGACTAGGTGGCAGTTCACTCTTGTAACTGTTGGTGTGTGTCCAGATCACTCTATAACACCACTATGGCGCATTGGCTTCACCTCCAATGTGAATTGGTTGAGTTATATAGGGTATATCATGTGTAAATTATTCATTATTCATTAAAGTTAATGAGAATTATTCCATTCTTTATCTCTTGATTCTTCTTTCTCAATTTCTCTCTGCAAATGTGTGTGGTATTTTCTAGCCAGATCTATTATGTGTAGGTTCAACACATTTACAAGTGCAGGGCGGTACTTTTGAATAAAAAAAACTATAATTTATACACAAATAAAATTTCAAAGAAAAGCATGTATTCATACAACTCATGATACTAAGACCCTATTGTCACCAAGTTGACTATTGGCATGAAAATATTTATTTTTTCCAAGCATCAAACTTAAATAAAACAACTAAAAACAAAATTAACAATTTATGATCCCTTAGCATCTCCCTAATAATGGTGCCAAAAATGTCATTCAGTTCTATTGATAGAACTTTGCTACATTAAATTCATCAATCCAGTGTCTGCAGACTTGTGAAGTGCCACCAAAATATATGTGAGATTTGCATACTACCTATAAACTAAGAAAGTTGAATGAAAGGATACATAATTCAACTGAGGTCAATGGAATTATGATTCAACTATTAACCACATTCCTTTGGTTGACAAGAAAGAGAATCAAATGGTTTTGAGATTACTAAAGAAACTCATTCTTCAATGCCTAACTCTATAGAGAAACCACACTTGCAGGAATTGAAAGAGCATAAATAAATGAATAGTAATTGAAATGAACAACTAATGAAATAACATCACACACACAAAAAAAAAAAAAAATGGGCAGCGTATACTAGAGAGAGGGGAGCCTACCTCTCTTGGCAAATGCTGCCAAGAAGGAATACAACAAAGAACTCTTGATATGCAACAACAAGCTCTTTATTCCAGCATCAAAATGATTACAATGATCCTTCTCTTCAATTATATAACTATCTAACTCTCTAACTCCTTCACCATCAACTACGAAATATCCAAGTTGAATGATATCCTCTCATATTTATACATATAGCTTCTCCTTCACAAAAGGAAAAGGAGTTACAACATGATGAGATTAGATCCTAAACAAGTGGATCTACAACTAAAAAATCCTAGATCCTAAAAATGTTGATCTTTCACCACCAAATCTTGGATTTGATCTAAGATAGTTTGAATAACATAATAAAAAAATATCCCATGAGATCCATGTTCCCAAATTCATGGATATGGGTCGCTACTTGGTCAAACAACTTAGCTATAGAGTTTCATGATAGTTAGACTAGTTTTGAAAATCTCAACCATACACCTCTTCTTTTGCACTTTTTGTCACAAGTGATCTCAACTAGTTTTTGGAGTAGGTCACAGGTGATAGCTCTAAGAGGGAGATAAAAATGAAGGTTGTAGGTGGAAACACATTAGATGGTATCTATTTTAAGACATGGAGTAGATTTACCAAATGAGGAATGTGAGTTATTACATCTTGGTGGTGTGGCAAGTTGGGAGTTCTATTGGATTGGAGGAGAGCCCAGATCACAACAATATTTCCAACCCTGTGGATGGACTTTCAGTGAATTTTCATAGTGAGTTGGGATTGGTGCATCTTGGATGCTTTGGAACAGATGAGATAGTTTCGTGTGTATCACAGGTTGATGAGATAGAGTCTTCATTGGGCCGGAGAGTTTCACATTATCGAGGTATGACGATGTATGAGGTATTTGACCCAGAAGGATGAGGACACTATAGAGATGATTTGCAGAGGTCTAGAGTGGACTACACTAAGAATCCAACCATATCTTGAGACTATTCAGACGAGGACACGACATCATTGGTATCATGTGTAGGCACAAAGATGTTTTGGTGACTTAGATGGTGGACTTAGGTAGAAATTCATTGGATGGTCATGACTTGGGGAAGCAAGATGATTTCCTTGGAGGATTGCATGGTTCTTATCTAGTGAGATCCACTGACACATGATAGGGGCATAGGATATGTTTTGAGTTTCATAATGTCTAAATCATGTGTGTACATGGAGATTGGTAGGAGGATTAGACATGTAGTATAGGGATCTAGCGCAGTGGTATCCCATATGGATTAAGGGGGTGTGTTGTGAGTGAAAAATGAGCTACGGGTTACAAGAGTGTGTTTGCAGCCTCGGGGATTGAGGAGTAGGACTATACAATGTTTTTCTGGGATGGAAAAGTATTATTGGATTTTTAGTTGGTCTTCCTAGGTTTTGGGAGCTTTTTTGTAGGGGAAATGTGCATGAAAATTGTTTGAGAGGATATAGATTGATTGTATTCAGGAGGAAACTCAGTTGGTGTCTAGGGATGATACAGATGGTTTGAGTGTCAGGATAATGGTCATTTTTATTCACAGTGTCCACACCATAGGGAAAGGGGAAGAAGGCAGCAAGCATTAGAAGGAGAGGTTGATGAGGTTGCAGACAAGTTTGAAATGGATATCTTGTTGGTCTTCTCCCTTTCAGGTGAAATATCTAGTAAGGAGACTTGGTTGGTGGATATCAGATCATATTTCCATATAAAAAATGTTAGAGAGTTGTTTGAAACCTTCACAGAGACTAGCTCAGACTTCTATGTGGAGCTTGGCATGGGAACTAAGCATGCAGTACGAGGATCTGGTACGATATCATTCTGATTGGAGTCAACAAAGGTGTTGAGGGTGTCAAATATGTTGTGAATGACAGAACTCGCGAGGAGTGTTTTCTCAATCTAATATATTGAGATAAAGAGGTACCACATATTATTTTGAGTTAGAAAGGTGTTTTTTATGCCTAGAAGATCTAGATTCATATAAACAGTGGTTCTTTGAGTTAGAGAGGGCCATCCTATGTGTGTTGTGATGAGCAGGATAAAATATACAGATGAGGAGGATTAGGTAGCTCCACCAGTGGTGAGGTAGGTGGCCCCACTAGCAATAAATTTATATAGCGAGGAGATTTCTCTATGAGTGGTGAGTCTGTTAGCCCCAACAGTAGTAATATCTTAGAGGAAACCAAAGTTCATAGGTATTCATCCCTCGTGATCTAGTAGGGAGGATAATCGTCCCAGGAATGTGCAAAGTATTGGCATGTTTTACAGGCAACGTATGCTTGTCATTGATGGAAAGTACAACAACAATGATGGCTTGAGTAGAGGAAGAATGTGTCAGGCGGGCACCAGAAGTATCTTGGCAAAGCAAACTCGATAAGTTCATCGAGTGATAGTGCAGAGGATTGTTGACATGTTTAACAGGCAGAGTATTCTTTTCATTGATGGCAAGATCAGAGTATGCATCGATGGAAAAATAGGGACAAAGTAAGCTCAAGAGGAATTAGCGCAGAGTCGAACGCAATACGAAGGTGTGCTTGTTCATTTGATGGAAAACAAGCAGGCAAGCAATACTAGCAGCACAACGATGATCAAATGGCAAGATCGAAGTGTTGGTCAAAATCCATTTCAGATTTTCGACTACCGGGATTTCAGATACCGAGAGTTGGAGATGTCAAGAACTCTCACTACAGGAGTCCCGAAGTCGCGAAATGCGAAATCGCAATATAACCTGAACCGTTGGATCAAGGACAAATCTGGACCGTCGATCTAAGAAGAAGACATGGCGAAATGATCTAAGTTGTTGGATCGAGGAAATCGTGGACCGTTGATCCTACTCCATATTGGAGTATTAGATACTGGGATTTCAGATACCGGGAGGTTGAGAAGTCAAGAGTCATGACACTGCATCACAGGAGTCCCAAAATCGCAAAACCCGAAGTCGCGAAATGATAAAGACTCCATATCGGAGTTTCGGATACGGGGAGTATGAGGAGTCAAGAGTGAAGACTCTTCATCACAGGAGTCCCAAAATCACGAAACCCAAAGTCATGAAATGTTAGTGAAGACAAGTTCTTTTTCGGAGTTTCGGGGGTCGGGAAATGGAGAGTACTAAAATACTCCACCACAGTGATCCCGAAATGTCGAAGAACGGAATGCCAAAATGAATGCAAGATTTAGAAAAGCTAATCCAATGGTGCAGATGAAACTGAAGAAGATTAGAGGGCTATTGTAGCACTTCTCAGTGTAACTGCTAGAAACCACTGATGATTTCTGCCAGAGGACTCGAAGAGACTTATGTGTGATTTCCAGAGGAACTGAAGGGTCACAAGGAATCTGCTAGTAGGAGAAAAGACTGTTCGTGGAGACTATTGACATCTAGAAGAGAATTGAAGTCGTTAACTGCGACAGTGAGGTTGAGGTCGTCTGCAATAGAAGATGAAGAATCTCAACTACCTGTGATGTCAGGGAATTTGATCATGACACCCAGTGATGATGGACAGATGGGCTTAACAAAATAGAGAAGATGAAGAGTTGTCATGATGAAAAGGTAGAGCACTCGACATGCAGAGGAGTGCAGTAACTGAAAGGGACAAGAGACAAAAGGTGCATGAAATGGGAATGGCACACAGAGAACAAAAGGCAGCAGAACAAAAAGTGCAATGGATGCGTGCAGGAAGAAAGTGAGGAAGACAAACCAGTGAAATCTTGCAGAATAGTGATGACACTGGTAAGTTGTTGTTGAACACTATATCACTGTAATAAGTTTCAGTAATTCATATTGATAAAATAGGGTGGTAGGGAGGTGCTACAGAGTACTGGTGTCCTCAGAGGTTCAAGTGGGTGCTTGAACACAAGGAGTTGTAGCTTTCTTCTAGTTGGTGCTAGAGAAACTAAGGAGTTGGTGCTTCCTTCTAGTTGGTGCTAGAGAAACTAGGGAGTTGGTGCTTCCTTCTAGTTGGTGCTAGAGAAACCAAGGAGTTGGTGCTTCCTTCTAGTGGGTGTTAGAGAAAACAGAGAGTTGGTGCTCTCAACAAGTTGCAGCTTGCAAAAATAGAGGTTGTAGCCTCACAATGAGTTGGTGCTCATATGTATGATAATGTAAATAATGTAAATAATACTTATCATATAAAGAAGAAGAGATTTTTACCCTTCATGGGTTTCCTTGGGAATTATATGTCTCTGTGTATCTCATATATGTGACTGATGTTGAATGTCCCATTGCTTATTTACCTGCATTATTGTGATCATCATTGAGTGCCTTGTAAAGAATTTAAAATAAGCATAATTTTTTAAGCACAGTAACAACTTATTCACCCCCCCCCTCTCAGTTGTCCAACAATTGGTATCAAAGTCGGCCCCTTTTATCTAAAGGTAGATCCTAGAGCTTAAACATGTCAAGCCATGAAGGAAATTCAACCAATGAGGCCCCTCTATTCAATGGAACAAACTTTGCCTTCTGGAAAGTTAGAATGAGAACCTACATAATGGATTTAGGTGCAGATGTTTGAGATGTGGTAGATACTAGTTATGTAAAGCCAGTTGTACTAGCCAATAAGGATTACAAACTAGAATTTAGCTTCAACGCTAAGGCTATGAATGCTATCTTGAGTGGGCTTGCAGAAGAAGAATTTGTAAAAGTTATGCATCTAGGAACTGCCAAAGAAATGTGGGACAAACTCATTAACAGTTATGAAGGTAATGAGAAGGTAAAGGATGCCAAGCTTCAAACCTATAGAATGCAGTTTGAATAGCTGAAGATGAAACTGTTGAAAAATTGTTTCTAAGAGTAGAAGAAATGATAAATGCAATGAAAGCACTTGGTGAAACAATTGAGGAACCTTCTTTAGTGCATAAAATCTTGAGATCTCTCCCAGATAGGTTCAATTCGAGGGTCTCTACTATAGAAGAACTAAACAATCTAAAAACCTTGGAGTTTGATCAACTTCTAGGAACATTGACTGCATATGAAATGAGAATAGTTAAAGATAAACCCACCTCCAGAGAAGAATCATTTAAGGCAGACAAGAATGAGGATTCTGAGCCCGATGAAATTGAAGCAAAATTTGTGAAGAGACTGAAGAAGGGATTAGGAAAATAAAAAGGTAAATTGCCTTTCAAATGTTTCAACTGTGGTAAGATAGGTCATTTTTCAAATAAATGTCCCCACAAACAAAAGGATCAGACATGTGATGATGAGGGGAAGTACAAACACAGAGATTTCTTTAAAGAGAATAACTTTAAGAAGAAAAGTCTTTGCGTAAATAATGATGATGATCCTTCAGATGATGAAGACAATGATTCATCTATTGAAGATAAACTAAATGATTTCATACTTATGGACAAAGAGGAATATGATAATAATAGCACAGGGAGTGATGTTAATGAAGAAGAAGTTGTGGTTGACATGGAAGGAGAACTGATCAGTGCACTAGAAGAGATTGACAGACTAAGAATCAAATACAGAAAGCAAAGACAATTGTTGATACAGTTCGAGAAAGACAGTAAAGAACCTGATGAAGACCTTGTCCTACTAAAAGTAGAATTAGAAGAGGCAAATAAAATCGAAGACATTTTGAAATGACAGTTATCAGAAAAGAAGGTAATATGTGAAGCATTAGAACAAGAAGTAGTGAAAACTAGGAAAGAGATGGAGAAGTTTCAAGCCTTGTATAATCAGAATCTGTCAAGTATCAAAGCCTCAGAAAGATTAGCCATGATTCTGAATCAGCAAAGGAATCCAAAGCTAAAAAATGGTTTGGGTTATGAAGAGGGATCAAGTAGTGGCAAGCCAAGAGATGAAGAACCCGTCAAGTTTATCAAATGTACAACCAATGACAACAACCAACCTGCAGAAACAAAGGAAGACAATCAGTTGCCTAGGACAAGTAAGGAAAAAGGTGTTAGGACTGAATCTGTAGAACAAAGAAATAGTCCCCCCTTGTTGAAAGACTTCATCAGCATGAAAGAAATCGATTTGCTCAAAGAAGACAACCATTTTCTAGGTACAAAGAATTTTTCTATAGCTATTGTTTCTACTGTTGTAACTTTGGTCACAAAGCTGTAAATTTTTCCTTAAGACTTAGACATAAGCAATTAAGATTTCAAAGGAATAAATACTTCCCACAAAAAAGAATGATACAGCCAAGTAACAATCCTTCAAAGACTGCAAATTCCCAAATTAATTCTAGGGACATGAAACTAACGAGGCCAAGAAATAATCAACAGTAAATGAGTAGACAATACTGCAACAATAAGTTTGACCTATTGAATAATGAGATTGAATGCTACACCTATCATAACTTTGGACATAAATCTATTGACTATCGGTTAAGGAACTGTGAACCAGATTTGAAATCCCTTGCTGAAAATGTCAAGTTTTGGAAGAAGAAGGAAAGTGACAAGTGTGGATTAGTACTATCCGCTCAAAGAAAAATGAACCCTTGGTATATAGACAGTGGATTCTCCAAACACATGATGGGAGACAAAGGCAAGTTTCTATCTCTAAGTGAAAGCAAATCAGGAAATGTAACCTTTGGAAATGATGTTCCAGGGAAAATAAAGGGCAAAGGGATGGTGAGCTTAAGTAATGGAAAAGGAAAAGCCCAATATGTTCTTCCTGTAGATGGGCTGAAACATAATCTACTCAGTGTTAGTCAAATGTGTGATAGAGGATGTGAAGTGGTGTTCATGTCCAAGGACTACAAGATAAAATCTGTAACCTCGGGACAAGTGGTGGCCAAAGGCATAAGGACGGAAAATAATGTATATGTGCTGAAAGAAAATAGAAAAGAATGTAATCTAAGCAGACACAATGAAATATGGTTATGGCATAAGAGACTTGGACATATAAACTTTGACCACTTAATCAAACTCAAAAAACTCGAGGCAGTAAAAGATCTTCCGAGAATATCAAAGCCCCAAGATTCAATGTGTAAACCCTGTCAAGTAGGGAAGCAAAACAGGACACAGTTTAAGTCCAAGAGATTTACTTCAACAGAGAAACCACTCCAACTAGTTCATATGGATTTATGTGGACCATCAAGATAGGAAGGAACAGGGAAAGAAAACTACTTCATGTTGATTATAGATGATTACTCCAGACTTACTTGGGTTGCCTTTCTCAAGGAAAATGTTGAAGCATTTGAGAAGTTTAATATATTTAAGGATTTAACTGAGACTCAAACAGGAAAGAGGTTAAAGGAAATAAGATCAGACTAGGGAGGAGATTTTATGTCAAGAGACTTCAAGTAATTCTATGATGAGCATGGGATCAAGAGAGAATACACAATCCCAAGAACTCCACAACAAAATGGAGTTGTTTAGAGGAAAAACAGAATAGTGCAGGAAATGGCCAGGTCAATGATGAATGAGAAGAACATTGGCCAAACCTATTGGGTAGAAGCAATACACACAGCAGTTCATGTTCTTAACAAATCCCACCTCAGACCACAAAGTGACAAGACACCTTATGAGCTGTGGTTTGGGAGATCTGCTTCAATTAAACAATTCAAAGTCTTTGGGAGTAAATGCTACATAAAGAATAATGATGAGAACCTTGGAAAATATGATGACAGGGCTGATGAAGGTATCTTCTTGGGGTATTCTACAAATAGTAAAGGATACAGATCCTATAATAAAAGGATGAATAAAATGGTTGACTGTATTGATGTAAAAATTGATGAAGGAATTCCAACAAGAGAGATGTACAGTAATGAGTCTTCTACAAAAGACACAGCTAAAGCTAAAGATGAACATGTCCAAGAATCAGAAAATGAATACTCTGAATCAGATGAAGACTCAGACACTCAGACAGACTCAAATCAATAGTCAACTTCAAATTCCCCCTCCAGAATCATTCAAAAGAATCATCCTGCAAGTTAGATAGTTGGAGAAAAAGACAAAGGTGTACAAACCAAGAGAAAGCTAATCAAAACCACCGAAAAATATCATATAACTTTCATATCCATGCTAGAACCCAAGAATTTCAATGAATCTAGTAAAGATGACCACTGGGTTAAAGCAATGAATGATGAACTTGATCAGATTGAGAAAAACAATACGTGGGAGATGGTTCATAGACCTGAAGGTAAAAACATCATTGGCTCCAAATGGATCTTTAAGAATAAGTTGAATGAGCAAGGACAAGTTGTCAGAAACAAAGCAAGGTTAGTCTGTAAAGGATATGCTCAGATAGAAGGACTGGATTTTGATGAAACATTTGCGCTCGTAGCAAGATTAGAAGCTATCATAATGTTTCTTGCCTATGCTTGTCATAAAAGGTTTAAAGTCTATCAAATGGATGTCAAGTCAGCTTTTCTAAATGGAGATTTAAGTGAAGAAGTCTATATGGAACAACCAGAGGGTTTCAAACTATCTGATAACCCTGACTTAGTATGAAAGATGAAGAAAGATTTATATGGGTTAAAACAAGCCCCTCGAGCCTGCTATCACAGACTGGATACGTATCTTAAAGAAAAAGGGTTCAAGAGAGGAACAACTGACAACAATCTATATATTAAAACAAAGGATAATAATTTTCTCATCGTATTGGTCTATGTGGATGACATCATCTTCGGATGTAATAAGGATCCATTGGTATAATGGTTTGCTTCTGCCATGGAATATGAGTTTGAAATTTCCATGATAGGAGAACTGTCATTTTTTCTTGGTCTACAAATTACTCAGAGGTCTGAAGGGATGTTCATTTCTCAAGAAAAATATCTAAGAGAAATGTTGAAAAGGTTTCAAATCAAAGATTCTAAACCTATGGGCACACCTATGGTTACTGGCTGCAAATTAAGCAAGGATGATGACTCACCTAATGTTGATCAACGTTCATATAGGTCAATGATAGGCAGCCTGTTGTACATCACAGCATATCACCCAGACATAATGCATGTTGTAGGAATGATTGGAAGATATCAGTCTGCACCTAAACAAAGTCATTTACTAGCTGTCAAAAGGATATTCAAGTATTTGAAAGAAACAATGACTTATCGTGTATGGTATCCCAGAAATCAGAATTTTCAGTTGACTACTTATTCAGATGCAGATTGGGCAAACTATGTTGATGAGAGAAAAAGCATCAGTGGAGGAGCATTCTTCCTGGGTGACTCATTAGTAGCATGGCTTAGTAAAAAGCAAGGCTCCATTTCTTTATCAACCATAGAGGCAGAGTACATTGCTGCTACTACCTGTTGCACTCAAGTATTATGGAGGATTCAGACACTTGCAGACTTGGAGGTAAAATACGCTGCACTGATCCCAATTCATTGTGATAACACTAGTGCCATCAGTGTGTTTAAGAATCTTGTATTCCACTCCAAGACCAAGCATATTCCCATAAAATACCATTTTCTGAGAGAGCAAGTCACCAATCAGGTTGTTCAGGTTCAGTACATTCCAACCACAGAACAAATAGCAAACATCTTTACTAAACCCCTAGCTAGGACCCCTTTTGAATATCTCCGACAAAAGCTGGTTGTCATCCTGTTTAACACCTAAGAGAGTTCATCCTGTTAGGGGGAGTCTTGTATTGATTGCATACCTGATACCTCCTAAAAATACTGCAACAGCTCAGGGGGAGCATGTTTTCTTTGACATTGATGTCAAAGGGGGAGAAAAGAACAGGTATGGGTGCCTTTGTTGCCATCAATGACAGAGGGGGAGAATGTTGGCATGTTTTACAGGCAATGTATGCTTATCATTGATGGCAAGTACAACAACAATGATGGCTTGAGTACAGGAAAAATGTGTCAGGTTGGCACCAGAAGTATCTTGGCAAAGAAAGCTTGATAAGTTCATCGAGTGATAGTGTAGAGGATTGTTGACATGTTTAACAGGCAGAGTATTCTTGTCATTGATGGCAAGATCAAAGTATGCATCGATGGAAAAATAGGGACAAAGTAAGCTCAGGAGGAATTAGTGCAGAGTCGAACGCAGTATGAAGGTGTGCTTGTTCATTTGATGGCAAACAAGAAAGAAAGGAAGACCAGCAGCGCAACGATGATCGAATGGAAAGATCGAAGTGTTGGTGAAACTCCGTTTTAGAGTTTCGACTACTAGGATTTCGGATACCCGGAGTTGGAGATGTCAAGAACTCTCACTACAGGAGTCCCGAAGTCACGAAATGTGAAATCGCAATATAACCTGAATTGTTGGATCAAGGACAAATATGGACCATTGATCCAAGAAGAAGACATGGCGAAATGATCTAAGCCATTGGATAGAGGAAATCGTGGACCATTGATCCGACTCCATATTGGAGTATCGGATATCGGGAGGTTGAGAAGTCAAGAGTCAAGACACTGCATCACAGGAGTCCCGAAATCGCAAAACCCGAAGTCGCAAAATGATAAAGACTCCATACCGGAGTTTCAGATACCGGGAGTATGAGGAGTCAAGAGTGAAGACTCTTCATCACAGGAGTCCCGAAATTGCGAAACCCGAAGTCACGGAATGTGAGTGAAGACAAGCTCCTTTTTGGAGTTTTGGGGGTCAGGAAATGAAGAGTACTAAAATAATCCACCGTAGTGATCCTGAAATGCCAAAGACCAAAATTCTAAAATGAATGCAAGATTTAGAGAAGCTAATCCAACGGTGCAGATGAAACTGAAGAAGATCGGAGGGCTACTATAGCACTTCTCAGTGTAACTTCTAGAAACCACTAATGGTTTCTGCCAGAGGACTCGAAGAGACTTCTGTGTGATTTCCAGAGGAACTGAAGGGTCACAAGGAATCTGCCAGTAGGAGAAAAGATTGTTCATGGAGACTATTGACAGCTGGAAGAGTGATGAAGCCGTTAACTGTGACAGTGAGGTTGAGGTCATCTACAAAAAAATATGAAGAATCTCAACTACCTGTGATGTGAAGGAATTTGATCATGACACCCAGTGATGATGGACAGATGGGCTTAACAAAACAGAGAAGCTGAAGAGTTGTCATGATGAAGAGGCAGAGCACTCGACATGCAGAGGAGTGCAGTAACTGAAAGGGACAGAAGACAAAAGGTGCATGAAATGGGAATGGCGCATAGAGCACAAAAGTTAACAGAACAAAAAGTGTAATGGATGCATGCAAGAAGAAAGTGAGGAAGACAGAGCAGCGAAGTCTTGCAGAACGGTGATGAGACTGGTAAGTTGTTGTTGAACACTATATCATTATAATAATTTTTAGTAATTCATATTGACAAACTAGGGTGCTAGGGAGATGCTAGGGAGGACTAGTGTCCTTAGAGGTTCAAGTGGGTGCTTGAACACAGGGAGTTGTAGGTTCCTTCTAGTTGGTGCTAGAGAAACTAAGGAGTTGGTGCTTCCTTTTAGTTGGTGCTAGAGAAACCAGGGAGTTGGTGCTTCCTTCTAGTGGGTGCTAGAGAAAATAGAGAGTTGGTGCTCTCAACAAGTTTCAGCTTTCAAAAACAGAGGTTGTAGCCTCACAATGAGTTGGTGCTCATATGTATGATAATGTTAAGAATGTAAATAATACTTATCATATAAAGAAGAAGAGGTTTTTACCCTTTATGCGTTTCCTTGGCAAATATATCTCTCTGTGTATCTCATATATGTGACTGATGCTAAATGTCCCATTGCTTATTTACCTGCATTATTGTGATCATCATTGAGTGCCTTGTAAAGAATTTAAAAGAAGAATAATT
>ML781182.1:1056181-1083663 GCA_009831015.1 Picea engelmannii | reverse complement strand
CCCCCCCCTCTCAGTTGTCCAACACAAAGGAGACTGGACAGATATCAAGTATCTCTAAAGGTTTTGTAGACTCAGAGGGAGTCTAAATTCGGAGGGAGTCTGACTTCATAGGGAGTCAGGAAGCTGAGAGGGAGTCCTACTTTAGAGGGAGTCATGAGGCTCAAAAGGAGATTCAGTTTCTCAGTGGTAGCCAACCTTTAGGTCCATATTGGGAGAGATTCATCTTCCAATACTGTCAGGTAGGTGTCATGGGATGAGATGGCCAGATGAAGGAGGATTCTAAGAGTAGGGTGTCTTCCAGGATGGGATCATGTCAAACAATAGGATTTTATTTAGTGACTAAGGATGAAACCAGTTATGAGGACTGGAGAATAGGATTTTCTTCGTTGACATAGGGAGCATCCAATCAAATGGATTAGAGAGAAGTTGTGGTAGAGGATCCAGTATGAGATACAAAGCTACTTCAAAGTGATGATGGAGGATGAAATGCCTCCCTCGCTAAGAGGGAGTGTTGATGCTTTGGTAGCATTGGGAGACATTCCCACTTGTGGAGTGTGGTGANGAGAGAAGTTGTGGTAGAGGATCCAGTATGAGATACAAAGCTACTTCAAAGTGATGATGGAGGATGAAATGCCTCCCTCGCTAAGAGGGAGTGTTGATGCTTTGGTAGCATTGGGAGACATTCCCACTTGTGGAGTGTGGTGAGAATACCTTCCTCACTAAGATGGAGTGTTCATTTATGTAGCTTCAGACAATTATTCTCACATGACCCTTGATGTTGAGCATGTGGGAATCGTTGTGGGCACCATGTTGAGCCTCCTTTTTGTCACCTCCATTTGCCTTATCTTTTCCCATATCCTAAACAAATTTTCCTTGTACATATGCACTCTCTGCCTATTTTCCTCAACAGACGTCTCATTTAACAATTGTACATATGAGGTAAATTATGTTTAATCATGATTTATGATGATTTATTAATGATTTGGATTGAATATTTGATGTTTAAAGCTATCTAATTACTTTGAATGATATAATAAGACCTTATGAAAACAACCCTTATTCAATAGGTACATATTTTTGTGTTCATCTAGTACTCATATCATCTGGTACCAATGTTGTGCTCATGTGATACCTATTTTTGTGCTAGTCCGGTACTAGAAATAATTCAAAATTTTGGAATGCTTATAGAAGAAAATCGTGGACATGGGTTTTGTCCAAATCGATGTTTTTCATGCAGACATAAGTGTCATAATTCACCCATGTCACACATGTGGACCTCCAGCTCAGGAGGAATGATTTTGCAAAAATTAACAAAGATCTCAAACTGCCAACTTCTGCCTTGATTTTCGTGCAGATGGAATCAGATCTAGAAATTCTATGAAATGGGTTTTGTCTAGAATGTAGAAAAATGAGTAACACATGGGAATTTTTCCAAATTTGAATTTTTTGAGAATATTTGGGTGGATCTCTAACTCGAATTTGCCCAAATTGATGAAAAACACAGATTTTTGGGATTTATCCTAAAATTGTAAAAAAAAACATTATGAGCTTGGGGATTCAGTTTCATCAATTCCTCCATGGATTTAATGTATAAATAAGACCTCATAGGTCTGAGGAAGGGAGGAGGAGTTTTTATGATGCAAATTGGATTCATGAAAAGACTCTTTTTGAAAACCTACTTGTTGAAGATTAATGCAAGTTTGAATTCAATGATCTTGTGTGTCTTTTAGAATTTAGCATATGTTGATCTAAAATCTTCCATGTTGGAATCGGTAAGGGCCATCGATCCATCTTGGTATGATCATTGTAAATTATTAGTATAGATTTTTATTTCATGTACTTGTTAATTTGATTTCATGTTATTTTATTTTGATTTCACTATTAGAATTTATTGCAATGTGTGATAGAGCAGGAACACTTGGATCTCCATCTTTCACCATACATGATCCTATAATGGAGCATCCCACTACACTTAGCTTTGTTTTCCAGAATTGATTAGATTATAATAATAATAATCTATTTTTAAGGTCACGGCCAAGCTAGGCACCAAACTGGTGTATGAGACCCCCTTGTTTGTGGGACAAGGGACCCCCTCTACCCAACGATTTGACTGGTAAAGTCTACGGAGGTATACATACCCTACCCCACTCTAGATTTGAACTTGTGACCTCTTAGGAGGAAGCACATGTTCTTATTACACCTTGCTAACACATGCACAATTAAGACCTCCATATCTCAACCTACATGCACCTATAATGAAGTGTTTTACTTTGACCAGTGTTTATTTTAATCTTGATTGCGTTTCCCTTTTAAGAATGTGCAAAGTGTTAATTTTTGTTAGTTTAGTTGCTCTAGGAGATAGAATCAAAGTTCATCTTTTCCTTTCATGAGCCAACAATGAACATTTCCATCACTTGAGCAAGAAATTTAGATCATATGCTTGTTTATGATTTTTTCTTTCTGAATTTTGAAATGTGTGGAGAGTGTTATCTTTGGTGTGAAAACAGAGTGTTGGTTTTTAGGTTGTTTTCTTATTTAGGATATACTCATCAGACATAGATAAACCACATGTTTCTGGAACATATAGTGTAACAACTCTATTGATTACGAATCTCAGTCGATAATTTATGTTTGCTAATATATTATGCATATAATTGCACCAACATTTTGGTGTCGTTGTCGGGGAGTTGTAAACGGTAATTGGTAGTATTTGGATTAGATTTCTTTAATGGTCTTGGATTGGTTTTATCGATGACCTAAGGGAGGAGAGGAGATGTTAAGGCATGCGGGAAGAGCCTACGCATCCACTTTAGTGGGGTTGCTCCAAAATTAGGTTGTCCTCTCCCTTTCATGCATAAGTGTTTTTCTTTTAATGCAAGCATGTTTTTCCTTATTTTATGAAAAAGTGATTTTTTATTTATGCAAATTTAGTTTTATTTATGATGATCTGACTTGTGTGAACTGATAACCTCATGACAACAGGGTCCCAGTAACGTAAGGAGTTCAAGTTTGGTGTGTTTTATTTTTGCAAATAGTTTTAATTTCTTAGTTTTAAAATTCAAATCTTTGATGATAAATCATTTTTGGAGTGTTGTAAGTACCCACGAGTACTAATTTGTGTTGAGAGATAGGGATCATTATCCAGCTAGAGAAATTCATGGATGATCAAGAGCTTGAATAATGTTCCTCCAAGAAATTTCTCACATTCTAGCAGTAGCTGGGATATCCACCTCTCAAGAAGAGCATATCTTGACAGCAGTAAATAATTTATTTTTCTCTCCACAATAATATTTAGAAGTCCCTTTATATTCCTCTTGTCAATTTGTTAAGGAGACTGGATAATCATGGACATAATTCAATGGAGAGAAACCATTGGAACCTAATATAGAGGATTCCTTAGCATGTCTCTCAGCAGATCCAGTATGTACTCCAATGACAAATCATCTTGAATAGGATAATCTGCATAGCATGGGAGAGGAAGACATTCAGTGTGACCTAAACAAAGAAGAGAAACAAGAATATTGTGATCCTATTGAAATATGGCTTCAATTAGTTATTAGGTCACACTACTCTTTTACTTTTAATTATTGTTTGATCTTGTCATCAAAGAAGTTGGCCCTTCATACTACAGTATGCCTTAAAATTTATCTTTTAAACTCGAGTATGGATATATTTCTAACCCTATTACGCACATGGCTTCACTGGAAGTATTCCTATACTTGAAGGACATTTTATTTTGTTCAATTAGAGTAGTATAAGTAAATGAATAAATTAATGGTGCACATAAGTGCAACGCAACATATATTTCATACTTTTCATAAATGGGAATGTCAAAAGCTAACGAAGCAATCAATTTAAGATCTTTTGTTCCTATAGTAGATTTATTTCTAAAAGTTATGATAATTTTGTTTGGAATTTTATGAGAAGGTAATATCTTCATCCTCTAAATGAACACATAATACTGGAAGGGTTTCAAAACTGGAGAAGGCATCCTTGTCAACGGAAGATAACACTTAAGGGAGTGCTTCATGACCTATTTCTTCAATTTTATTTTTTTTCTTAAGTTGTTAAAAAACAATGCATTCGTGCTTTACCATTACCCATCTATTTTACGACCACTATTTCACAAGGATGATCAATTAAGTGATATATTTAATAGAAATTAAAACTGAATGTTAATTCTGAACTATTTTATTCATAGCTAATAATTCAACTTTTGACATTTTCCCTGAATTTTCTATTTGTAAGCATGATTAAAAATATAGTTTTAATTAGTTCTATTGGTTTGTTTTTAGCAGATGTTCACAATCATCTGAGCAGCCTTTTTTTAGTGTCTCACATTGTTTGCATGAGGCCATGCAAAACATTAGGCATGGGGGAGTGGTTGTTGAGAACTTCATATTCTTTTCCAACTTCCATCGATGAGGCCAAATCAACATGTTCATTGCTGGAATTTGATATTCATTTCTAGAATTTCGGTACAATTTTGTTCTGGTACTGCGAAATTCTATTTTGGTACTGCAAAATTATGTTCTGGTACTGATCTGTTCTGGTACTGCTCTTTCCTGGTACTGCAAAATTTGGTCTGGTACTGCAAAATTATGTTTTGGTACTGCACAATTATGTTCTGGTACTGCTCTGTTTTAGTACTATCATATTCTAATACTATCTATTCTGGTATTGCATAATCATGTTCCAGTACTATCCTATTCCAATACTATCTGTTTTGGTACTATAGAAACTTGCTCTGTTACTTATCTGGTACCGATGCCAAAGTGATATGATCTTTGTCATGTGCTTAACATTTTTTTCACTTCAGGTAATTGGAGGTATGAGCTAATCTTTTCATGTTCTTTTTATCAAGGATCAATAAAGTCTTGTGTTGAACTGTTATTTACTCTCATATACATGTTCCTCCTACATTTTTACACTCACCCCTAAATGAACCATCCTTGCTATCATTTAACAAGATATTTTCACATTTAGCTCTATATGATAATGGGTACACCTGTCTTATTACCTCATCATTATGAAAAAAGGATTAATAATTGAAATATCCATTGAAAAGTGGTGGCACCATTATGTCTAATACTAACCTAGTTGATTTAACAAGTTCTTATCCAAGCTTACCTTTACAAGTTTCTCTTGGGATTTATTGATGAAAACGTCATGTGGTGGACCTCCCTTGCAAAACCTCAATGAACTTTCATGAGAAACCTAACAGGATTAACTAGAGGGATCTCTTAGTCATTATCTGAGATGTTCCATTATACATTGAAAAGATAAGATTTAAGTCTAATGTGGATGATGTCACCCTTGGGATAATTTCAAACAATCAATTATATGCCTAATAACTCTAAAACACTCTCGTACCACCTGCCTTCCTTATACTCTAAAGTTGTCAATGAACGGTATACATCATTCTAAATCTTTTGAGTAATATAATAAAAATGAAATATCAGGAAGTACAAGTAAACATGATGAGGTAATGAACATGCCTGCTAACAGTGGGGCCATGCTTGTATGGTACTAAGGTAAACTCGTCAGGGTATCGAACAGGCCTACTGGCAGTGGGGCTATGCCGAGTAAAGGGAGTTTAAAAACATAAAGTGGCACACCTAAAACTAAACAAAATCCCTTGGGTCTCATTCTGAAGAAATCATTATCAAATCAAGGCTAGGAGATGACCTTTATATCTCTCAGATGATGTTCTTAAGAACTTTCAAGTATCCACTTTAGGGTTCTATCTTTAAAATAAATTGGTTTGCATGAAAGTGGGACCCTCAATATATGTAATTCACCTTACCTAAGAAAGAATAAATTCATCTCTAAACACTTGGATAAGAAATGAGTTAATCATCTTGGGTTTTATTCTTTTATGTGTTCCTCTCTTCGTATGAGATCTAAACTATGCTTATATCACTTTTATTTTAAAGGTAATCTAGCCAGAGGGCCTATTAGTCAAAGTCATTATGAAAACTCTTGGTCACTATCCTATAATCATATTAGAGTCACATCCAGCGATTTATCCTAGCTATGATCCACAACAAATTGGATAACACTTAACATCAAATCACTAACAGATCTAATCTATTACTCATTACTCCACTTTTCCATCATAACTACTTTACCATGGGTAAGAAGTGTGAAGCATAGGCTAGGAATTTTATATTGTATAGAAGGTTATTTAAAAGAGAACTTAAGGAGCTAAATAAAGGTGGAACTTCAGGGAATGCTTGATCGAGTGAGGATTACCATCAATTTTGAAATTTTGAAGATCATTGTTGCATCAAGACATGCAATGCATAAGGCATGGGGGAAATGTTGAGCCTCCTTTTTGTCACCTCCAATTGCCTTATCTTGTCCCATATCCTAACCAATTTTTCCTCATACATATGCACTCTCTGCCTATTTTCCTCAACAGACATGTCATTTAGCAATTTTTTTGTACATATGAGGTAAATTTTGTTTAATCATGATTTATGATGATTTATTAATGATTTGGATTGAATATTTAATGTTTAAATCTCTCTAATTACTTTGAATGATCTAATAATACCTTATGACAACAACCCTTATTCAACAGGTACATGTTTTGGCATTCATCCATTACTCATATCATCCGGTACCAATGTTGTGCTCGTCCAGTACCTATTTCTGTGTTAGTCCTATACTGGAAATAATTCAAAATTTTGGAATGCTTCTAGAAGATAATCGAGGACATGGTTTTTGTCTAGAGAGGAATTTACATGGTGTCATAATTCACCCATATCACACGTGTGGACCTCCAGCTCAAGGGGAATGATTCTGCAAAAATAAAAAAAACATCTCAAACTGCCAACTTGTGCCTCGATTTTCGTGCAGATGGAGTTAGATCTAGAAATTCTACGAAATGGGTTTTGTCTAGAATGTGGAAAACTGAGTGTTATGAGGGAAATTTTCCAAAATTTAAATTTTTTGAGAAGATATGTGTGGATCTCTAACTTGAATTTTCCCTAATTGATGAAAAACATGGATTTTTGGGATTTATCCTAAAATTGTAAAAATTGTTTTCTGAGTTTGGGGATTTGGTTTCATCCATTCCTCCATGGATTTTGTGTATAAATAATACCTCATAGGTTTGAGGAAGGGAGGAGGAATTGTTATGCTGCAAATTGGATTCATGAAAAGACTCTTTTTGTAAACCTACTTGTTGAGGATTAATGCAAGTTTGAATTCAATGATCTTGTGTGTCTTTTAGAATTTAGCATATGTTGATCTAAAAGCTTCCATATTGGCATTGGCAAGGGCCACCAATCCAACTTGGTAATCTCATTGTAAATTATTAGTATATATTTTTATTTCATGTACTTGTTATCTTGATTTCATGTTATTTTATTTTGATTTCACTATTAGAACTTATTACAAAGTGTGGCAGTGCAGGAATAGTTGGATCTCCATATTTCACCATACATGAGCCTATAATGGATCATCCCACTACACTTAGCTTTATTTTCCATAATTGATTAGGTTACACCTTGCTAACACATGCACAATCAAGACCTTCATCTCTCACCCTACATGCACCTATAATGGAGTGTTTTTCTTTGATCGGTATTTCTTTTAAGCTTGATTGAGTTTACCTTTTAAGAATGTGCAACGTGTTAATTGTTGCTAGTTTAGTTTCTCTAAGAGATAGAATCAAAGTTCATATTTTCCTTTCATGATCCAACAATGAATAGGTCCATCACCTAAGCAAAAACTTTAGATCATATGCTTGCTTATGAGTTTTTCTTTATGAATTTTGAAATGTGTGGAGAGTGTTATCTTTGAAGTGTGAAAACGAAGTGTTGGTTTTTAGATTGTTTTCTTATTTAGGCTATACTCATCAAACATAGATAAACCACTTGGTTCCTTCACATATAGTGTAACAACTCTATTGATTACGAATCACTGTCGATAATTTATGTTTGGTAATATATTATGCATATAATTGCACCAGCACACCACATCACACTTTTAGTTTGGTGAAACCCCCTTGGATTTTTGTGGAGGCTTCATGGGTTTGATGATGGGATTTTTTGGGCTTGTGTTGGGGCTTCACACCCACAAGGAAAGACAAATTTGATGTTGACTTGTGGAGGGGATTCTATGTTGACCCTTAGGACTTGTATATAAATGATATAGGTCATTGTGACATTACACAAGCATGTAGAGTGTGTGGAGACATGATGGTGCTAGCATAAGTGAGTATGCACTTGTTCTAGGAGGATTGGTGATATCATAAAAGGGGAAGTTTGCAAGGTGGAAAATCTGGCCCAAGAGAGAGGAGGGAAGAATGTCACACGTGTGAGTGAATTTTTCATACCATACATGATTTGTAGGATGATGAAGATAATATTTACATGGATTGCAGAAGGATAAATGGCATATAATGTATACAAGATTTGCAGTGGAGAAAACCACATAGGTCCATGGGTTTCCAGTTGGTGAATTGTGTATTTGAGTTTCTGGGAAGGTACATATATGTAAATGCTAACAAGTGACATTGGCAGGTTGTACAGGTGGTCTATAATAGATTCGTGTGGAAAGGATTTTTCCAGATATTGATGAGGTTTTCTTTTCTGATTTGTATCGTCATCAGAGAACACGATTGTTCTCAGTTTTGGTGACTTTCGAGGACAATGTTGTCCTCAAATTTTGGTGATATTGTATTAGCTGGGAGGGATGGTTTTTCCCTCCATATTTTTGATGATAACAAAATTATAAAACTAAAATTGTGTCTCATGTGCATTGATGATTCATCTCTAATATTTTTGTTTATGCTACATATGTTTTCAGTCAATAATTTTGGTGTAAATTTGTTGAGTGATAATAGTTAGGGTTTTACTATTAGATCACTAGGAAGAAACGTTCATATATGAAATTATTCACATAGAGTTGCATGTGAAAATTGTCATTATCATGGTAGAGTGTAGTGAAGGCCTAGAAAGGAAACCCAAGTTGACTTAAGAGATGGTGAATTCAAAATTCCTTTGTACTTACATTAACAGTGCCATGATACTCAGCTTCTATAACCAACAAAGAGACTACCTTATGTTTCTTTTACAAACAAACCAATGGTCTAGTGCTGAAGCAAAACACATAGCCAAAGTTGGACTTCCAATCATCATTGTCGCTTTCCACGTTAGAGTTAGTGAAGTTGACTAATGAATTTGAACTTCAACAATATTTGATACCAAGATGAGACCAAGATGAGACGTACCCTTGAGATAACAAACAATTGTTTTGATATCTTTCCAATGGATTTCTTTGGGGTCCTGCATAATTTGAGAAACCAAAATAACAACAAAAGAAATGTTAGATCAACAGTGAGTGAGATAAATATGACTCTCGACTAGTTTCCAATAGAGAGTAGCATACACTCAGGGAGAGTGACAAGTTTTACTCATCTTAACTCTAGACTAAAAAGGAGTAACACATATCTTATAGTCTCCTATCTTAAAATTTGTTAAGAGGTTCATTACATATTTAGATTGATAAATGAATAAATCATCAGATAGAGGTAATACTTGAAGACCCATAAAATAGTGCAGAATACAAAGCTCTCTCATGGAAAAAGAGTCAACAAGTTGTTTCTTCAAACTAAGAATTCGATCAATGCTATTTCCAGATATGAAAAGATCATCAACATATACAACAACAATTTGTTGGAAAATTGGTTGTCATAGATTTCATCTCTAGAATAAAGAGCATATCTTGCTACGTTGAGCATGGATGACCTACATGGAATACTTATAGCTTATGAAATGAGAATAGAACATCATAATCTATCCAATAAGGAAGAAACTTTCAAAGCATCCAAGAAGACAAGAAAGAATAAGCAAAATTCAAAGTCAAACTGCAGTTGTAGCGATGTTTCAAATGAAGATGAAGAAACAACCAACTTCATAAGGAAGATGAAGAGAGAAACTAGAAAGTACAAAGGCAAGATTCCCTTAATTTGTTTTAATCATGGTAAAATTTGTCATTTTTCTTCCAACTTTCCTTATGCTAAGAATTCATAAAGTGATGAAGAAGAAGTTCCAAAGAAAGAAAATAAATATCAAAAGGGAAAGAAGAAAGAAAATAAAAGAAAAGTCTTCAAGAAGATCCTATACTCAAAATAAGATGGTTCCTCATTTGATGAGGATGATTATTGTGACAGTGAATCAGAAAGAGTGTTATTCATGGAAATGAAAACTAAGAAAGGAACCCCTGAAAATGATGAAGAATATTATGAAGAAGGCAAAGTGGATATTGAGGCAGAACTAATTTGTTCTTGAAGTGAACTAAAAAGGGAAAGGAAGAAAAACAAGTACCTTAAAGAAGAATTGATCAAGATAAAGGAAGGTTCTAAAAATCCCCCAAAAAATATGAAGAAGTCCAACAGATTATTAAAAATCTAAAGTTCCAGTTAGAACAAGTGACAAGGATTAAAGAAACCCTAAAAAACTAGCTAGTCACATGAAGACAAGTTGTGAGAGGCACCAACACCCTATTTATAGGCCCCAACCTGAAGGAAGATACACATTCCTAAGATCTGCAAATCCAACTCAAAGGAGGCTCCAACCTGCTATTGTATAGGCTCCCACCTGAAGGAATCTCCAACTCCCTATATTCTCCAGTACTAATTGAAAGGAGGCTCCAACCCCCTAGTTTTATGAGCACCAACTCAAATGAAGTTGCAACTCCACGGAAAACACCAACCTGTTATCCGAAGACATGAATATTCCCATGTGCCACCCAATCTACAAGAAATATAAATGAGAGACTCAACCTATTACTGTAACTATCACTGATAGTCATCAATCATCATCATCAAACTGTTATTATTTATATCATTGATACTGATACATCATCATCACCAACCTGTCACTATTTCTGTCATTAATACTGATACATCATCATCTTGTTTATGTCACTGATACTGATACATAATGATAATCAAAACAGGTTCAACCACATAAATATTATGCCAAGATCACCAATAATATCCCCCAAATCATATACCCAATATCACCATGATATGGATTAATCCATGTTCCAAAGTATGCCTCAAGCATGTATCAAAGCATCCGTGATATGCCTCAAAACATGTACCAAGATATGCTTTAAACCATGTACCAAGATATGCATCAAACCATGTGTCAAGATATGCATCAAACCATGTTCCAAGACCTCCAAGATATGCCTCAAACATGTATCATACTTTCCAAGATATGCTTCAAACCATGTGCCAAAATGTCCCATATATACCTCAAACCATGTGCCAAAATATCCAAGATACAAGCCTCAAACATGTGCCAAAATATGCCTTAAGCATGTTTCAAACCATCCAAGATTTTCCTCAAAGCATATGTCATAACATCCTATATATGCACATCAAAACATATAGAAAACCATACATTTTAGCATGTAAAGAACCTAGTGCATAATATCTCAGATCATAAAACCTTCCTTGGCTTTGCCATCAAGAGAAAAGCACACTCTTCAATCTTTTCCTCATTCTTGTTGGACTTGATTGGGAACCTAGTGGGGCCTTGCATGATGATTCATGTGAAACCTACGAGGTCCTCGTGGGATGCCCTATACCTGACCCCCGAGGTACTTCTCAAACAGGGTTACCAGAAACCTTTCTCCAATATGTGGCTCCGAGACTTGCCTCCTTCATACTCCTTCGCTACTTCAGTTTCGCTAATAAATCACATACTTGATTTATGAAACTTTATTGGTGATAATGAGAGGCTCTTTTATGTGTATTTATACCCTTCCAAGTGACTTATTTACATGATCTATGAGCAAATTTGTAACTTATTTTTTGTAAAAGAAAATCTTCTGTAATTAATTTTGGGGCTGACTTGTAAATTCTTTAATTTTAGATCCAGGGCTTCTTGACCATATTTTATGGCTTCATATTTAAGAGGGTGTAACTTCTCAACCATGAGGAACCACATGGTGTGCCACCTACCATTATAAATGGCCTGACAAGGACTATCAATCCAATGAGATTTTGCATCCATTTGCACTATTTGTCACCCTCTTTTTATTCAATCAACTTCAGGATTCATGACCACACCTTCAGGGCTTCTTAACTACTTAACCATTTAACCATAATTATGGGGCTTCCTATAGAATTCTTCAAAACATCTTCTCGTGAGGGCCATGCTTAAAGCTATGCCATAATGGGACCACTTTGGAGACTTCTTCAAATACACCCATTACTTCTAGAGGATTATGGACTTCTTCTAGGGTTGACATCAATGACAACCAATTTTCCACCAATATCCACCTTTAGTATTGATGGCAACACTCACACTCCTTTTCTCTCCATGCTTCTTATCTTTCTCTCTTACTTTTGTTATTTCTCTCCCCCTTTGACATCAATGGCAAAGGGTAACTACCCCTGACGATATCTCTCCCATGTCTTCTTTGAAATATGCTATGTAGATCAATGTGGGGATTCTTATATATACTTCCCTTATTCTCTTCCAAGTCTTCTTTTTCATTGGTACTTCCTAGTTTTCATTGATGTCAACCCTAGAAGAAGTTTAGAAACATCTAGAAGTAATGGGTGTATTTGAAGAAGTCTCCAAAGAGGTCCCCTTATGGTGTATCTTTAAGCATGGCCCTCATGGGAATATGCTTTGAAGAAGTCTACAAGAATCCATGGAAGTATGGCTAAGTGGTTAAGTAGTTAATAATCCCCAAAGGTGTGGTCATCAAACCCAAAGTTGATTGAAGAAAAATATGGTGAAGTACATTTCAAATGGATGCAAAACTTCATTGTATTGATATTCTTCATAATGTCATTTACAATGGTAGGTGGCACAGCACATGTTTCCTCATAGTTGAGAAGTTAATCCCTATTAAATATGAAGCCCCAAAGTATGGTCAAGAAGCCCCAGATCTAAGGTCAAAGAAGTTACAAGTCGGCCCCAAAATTAATTAGAGGATAAATGTTTCTGCAAACAAGAAGTTATAGGTCGGCTCAAATATCAACTAAAGAAGTCACTTGGAAGGGTATAAATACACATCAAAGAGCCTCTCATTATCTCCAAGAAAGTTTCATAAAGCAATTATGTGATCTCTTAGAAAAACTGGAGTAGCAAAGGAGTGTGAAGGAGGCAAGTATCAAAGCTGTAGATTGGAGAAAGGTTTCTAGTAACCCTATTTGAGAATACCCTCACGATTCAGGTATAGGGAATCTCATGAGAACCCCACGGGTTGCATAGGACTCGTCACATGAGGCCCCACTAGTTATCCAGACCATTCTAGAGAGGATGAGGAAAAGTTTGAAGAAAGTGATTGTCTCTTGATGTTGAAGCCAAGGGAGGTTTGATGATATGAGATATTATGCACTAGGTTCTTTACATGATAAAAGGTATGGTTTTCCATATGTTTTGACGTGCATATCTTGGAAGTTGTGACATATTATTTGAGGAATATATTTGATAGTTTGACACATGCTTAAGGCATTCTTTGGCACATGTTTGAGGCTTGTGTCTTGGATATTTTGGCATATGGTTTGAGGTATATCTTGAAAATTTTGGCACATGCTTTAAGGTGTATCTTGTAAAGTATGGTACATGTTTGAGGCATGTCTTGGGGGTCTTGGAAAATGTTTTGATGCATATCTTGGCACATGGTTTGATGCATATCTTGGAACATGCTTGATTCATATTTGGGTACATGGTTTAATGCATATCTTGGTACATTTTTTGAGGCATATCATGTATGCTTTGTTACATGCTTGAGGCATACTTTGGCGCATGGCTTAATGCATATCATGGTGATATTGTGTATATGATTTGGGGGATATTCTTGATGATATTGGTATAAGATTTATGTGGTTGAACCATTTTTTATGATGACGATGTATCTGTATCAGTGGCAGAAACAGTGACAGGTTGATGATGATGATGTATCAATATCATTGACAGAAACAATGACAGGTTGATGATGATGATGTATCAGTATCAATGACAAAAAAAGTGACAGGTTGATGATGATTATGTATCAGTATCAGTGACAGTTACAGTCACAGGTTGGGTCTTTCATTTATATTTATGGGAGGTTCAGTGGAACACAGGAAGATTGGTGTCGTCAGATAGAAGGTTGGTGATTACAAGGGAGTTGCAACTTCCTTTGAATCGGTGCTCATAAAACTAGAGGGTTGGAGCTTCCTTCCAGTTGGTGCTGGAAAATATAGGAATTTGGAGCTTCCTTTAGGTTGTAGCCTGTAAACTAGGGAGTTGGAGCCTCCTTCCATTTGGAGCTGAAGAACTTAGCAAGTCGTAGCTTCCTTAAGTTTGGAGCCTGTAAATAGGGGGTTGGTGCCTTCTTCTAGTTGGTGCTGGAGAAGTTTGGAAGTTGTTGTTTCCTATGGATATAATATTCAATATATATAAGGTGGAATTATGAAGGTGGGTTACACTTTCGTGACAATCAGGTCTCCAAAATTCTAAAAATCATTTTTTCGGTCGAACCTTTGAACGTCAAATCAAACAACACCCTGATGACGCCCTCGATTTCCATGTAAAAGTTTATCCAAATGGATATTTTTTTATCCGGTAACGTCTTTTCGGCCAAAAGATATTCTGGCCGAAACATCTTTCAGCCGAACAGATGTTTATATATTACCCGCACATTGCACCTTTCACAGTTTTTACGAGTTCGTAGCTTGTTGTTCGGAGAGGTTGTGCAAAGAGCGTTTGGCGTTTGTTGTTGTTGTTGGCGTTTGTTAGGGGTGTTTGTTGTAGGAAAATAGGTCATGGACGTTGGAGCAGCGATGGTGTTGTATATGTTGGAGCAACGGGCGACATTCAGGTATGTTTAGATTAGAATTAGATTTTATATTAGAATTTAAATTTGATTAGAATTTAGATTTTTAGTTAGGATTTAGATTTGTTTTTTAGATTCTTGATAGGGCCATATTCAGCCATGTACATGGATAGGGCTGAATATGGCCCTGTCCATAATGTTTAAATGTGTATAAATTTTGAAGTTTACAACAAAGCCCAAATTAAATTAGAATTTAGTTTTTTAAATTAGGATTTAATTTTTTTATTCAGATTGCCTTCGGCCTTGTCAATTTATAATATACCTTAAATTCCCTTTGGTTACCCTATGTCCATGTACTCGGACCAATTTTTACTATGAAAAAAGAAAACAAAACAAATTTTAATCTCGTCAAATAAAACCTTGATCTGTTGTAAAAACAGGACAGGAAATAGAATAATTGTTAAGCAAAGAACAAAGTAGAAATTGCATAAATTGACAAATAAAACTAAACCAGCCCTATCCATGTAGAATTTAGAATTTAGAAGTTAACGTTATTTTGTAATTTTAGAATTTAAATTTTAAATTTCTATTTCTGGTTTAATTTTTGAATTTCTATTTAAATAATATAGAAGTTAATTTTTTATTTTTGACAGGGCCTTATTAGACCCTGTCCATGTACAGTGACAGGCTTGAATTCGGGCCTATACTTGTACATGGACAGGGTCGAGTATGGCTCTGTCCCTTATGTTTAAATAAGTTTAAATTTTAAATTTTTAAACATGTTTAAAATATGTTTAAACATGTTTAAAATGGCCGAATTTTCAATTTTTAACAAGGCCGAATTTTCCATTTTTAAACAAGGAAGAATTTTCAGTTTTTAAGCAGGGCCAAATTTTCAATTTTTAAGTAGGGCCGAATTTTTTATTTTTAAATAGGGGTGAATTTCAAATATGTTTAAATGTTTAATTTTTTAAAAATTTGAGTTTAGAATGTTGACAGGGCCTTATTCATCCCTGTCCATGTACAGGGATAGGCCCGAACTTGGACCTGTCCATGTACAGGGATAGGCCCGAACTCGGACCTATCCCTGTCCATGGACAGGGACGAATATGGCCTTGTCCATATATAGGGACATGCCCGAATTCGGGCATGTCAATGTACATGGGTAGGGCCATATTCGGCCATGTCCATGTAGTACCTCAAGAAGCAGTATAAGTACCTCTACAACCAGTAACAAAGGCCCAGTTACATATGAAATCCATACAACTGCTAAGCAAATAGACAGAGTTGCAGAAAATAGACAGAACATAAACTAGTTATTCTAACTATATACAGTGAGACCAGGGGCTAAGCATGAATGCTACAGGGCCACCACTACCCTGAATAGTGCCCAAACTGAACAAAATTAGACTCTAACAACAACTATAAAGAAACATCACCATAAAGGACCTAGTACATATCACAATATTTCATAGACCTAAAAAAAGGCTTGAAATATAAAAATATGTCTATAGTAGTTACTACAATAGGAGCAAAATTAGTACAACGTTGACAAAATTATGTCAATACATTTGGATTTAGAAAGTAGTGATTATGTAATACCATTGTTATGTTTTCCTTAATTGTGTATTTTTAAATATTAAGTTGTTATTATTGGACTACATCTATTTTTTATGATACCTTTTCAAAATCACTCTTACTTGTCTTGTGTACTAATATTTAGTTATTTGTTGTCAAGTATAAAATGTTTTGATGTGATTTTTCTTTTTAACT
This sequence comes from Picea engelmannii, assembly GCA_009831015.1. Lineage (NCBI taxonomy): Eukaryota > Viridiplantae > Streptophyta > Pinopsida > Pinales > Pinaceae > Picea > Picea engelmannii. Next base: position 1,067,088 of record ML781182.1, on the reverse strand, counting down.
AGTTTTAGGAAGTTCTTGGATGAGAATCAAGTCAACTCCCAGTTTAGTGTGTGTTTATGTATTTAACTTTAAAGAAAGGCTTCATTACAATTTCATTGATATAGATAACAATAAATATATTTTTGTTGTGACAACATTGTTCTCTTATTTTTTGATACAAGCAACTTTTACAATAATGTTGTTATTTTTTAAACTAACATCTAAAATTGGATTTGCATGCATAGATTTATACAATGGTTGTTACATTCATGGAACCATTTTGAATATGACCATTGTTTTATGTTAATGTATATGTTGATGAAATCCATGGTGATTAAATTTGAGTTTATTTAATATGTATTTTGGGATGTATTTTAAGAAATTCATGATGCAAATGAAACTCAACTAATGAGATTATGAATAAACTATATTATCTTTTCTTTAAAGGAAAAAATGTAAGAGTTGATGTAAGCTAATGCTTTCCTCTCATCGCATGTCAATTGTAATAGAAATCTATATAAAAAAAAAGATAATCTCGTTACTAGGAAGAATTATTGGGTATATGCACAACATATTAGAATATGGTGTAAAATGTTGAAACTTAGGAAATTGAATTAAAACTTCCAAAATATATAACCTTAATTAATGAGAAAATTATATAAATAAATAAATAAATCACTAATAATGGTATGCTAGTTTTCCTCCTAAAATATAATGCATATGTTCTCATTAAGATGTCATTTTAATATCTAAATGATAGAATTTCTTAAAACCAATTACTTTTCACAATGGTTTCTTCTTCAATGATCTCAAGGCCAGGGAATGAAACCACCATGTTGTTTACTATAAGTTTTGGTGGTTTCAAGTCCTAATATTTTCATAAATTTTATTGGCACAACATTTTTTAATTCCCTAGAATCCAACATACAATTATACAAAAACAATTCATAACCTTTTTTTTTTTTAAAGTAACCACTTTTTCTTCATAACTTGAGTTGGTTGGGTTCCTTTAGGAGTTCCATGTGGTCACTTACTTGTATTTATTTGATTTTCATTACTGGTATTTGGATTGGTTAGAAATTAAATTAGGTTACTTTGAGTTGGATTACTTTTGGCTTGTTTTTTAATATGTTTACCCCTACATTTGTAAGTAACCCAATCCTTCTCACAAAGTATCCTCTTGAATTCCTCTTGGGATGGATTGGTGATAATTCCCTATCAATGATGGTAGGATCAATGATTCTTTCATTTGTTTGATCATTAGAAACATTGCTGATCATACTTGTCCATTCACCCACATAATTATTTAGATCATTTGGCTTATCAATATTAGCTTCACTTTGCTTGTTCAAAAGCCTCTTTGGAAACTAAACAAGTGTATCAGTCATGTGGTACACCACAAGGATTAAACCACGGCAATGTTTCTTGGTCAACCACATTATTTGTCTCTAGTGTTTTTGGAACTCTTTGATTCTAATTATATAATGAGGTTGTCTAGACTTATCTCAACCATTAAAGTCTACCATCCCATCTCGCATCTACCATCCCATTGTTGTTGTTTTGAATTGATTTCCCTTGGTGAACCCAACTTCTGATTTCAATGACTTCTATGTGTGGGTTTTATTGATTATTATGAAAAGATTATGGTTTTATCTTTTGTCCCTTATCCCTTTAGTCATCAGTCCATGCCTGAGCAGTCAGCCAGGAGCCGAATCGACGGTCTTCACTTTGGTGTTTAAAGACCTATAGATTCAAATGCCATGCTTTTCTATGCATAGATGATGAGTGAAGGATAAGAATTTGCTATGCCGACTATCCCGTATTTATCTTTGAGTTGATTGATTCGTGGATGAATTTTTAGTCTTTGTGCATACTTGTGTAGATTTGGTTTTTCCTTGAAATTCATCCAATCAATATTTAATTTAATATTCTTGGCTTTTTAGTCAGTAACTAAATGAATTTCACTTTTTTCAGTCTCTTGCTATGGCTTCTCTACCAAATTCAACACTCACTTTTGATATGGCTTCTCTTCCAAACCATAGACTCTTATCATTGTAAACTCCTCAAAAAGGAACTTGTCTCCCACTTTGGTGGTTTTTCCAATTGTAGTGACCCTTTGACTAAAGAAATAATTATAACGAATAATTCATTTTGGATAATAAAGTCTAATACAGAAATAAAAGAGTCTTAGATGGGAACTAATTATTATAACTTCATATAATATTTAAAGATGGGAACTAATTATTATCTTTTTGATGATATTTATATTCATATAATATAACTTTAAATTAACAACTTATTAATTAATTCACTAATAACCTATACATTAGTAACTAATGTGTTTATTAAACCATAATATTGTATGTGTGTTGGATATTTAGTCATAGATAGCACATACATATCTCATATCAATATGTAGACAATAATAACAAGCGATGTTCCTAATGTAATTTTTAAAATTTTAACAACTAATAATGCAAACAAATAAATAAAGTAAATCAACGGGTTCCCTTTAAACCCTTAATTCCATCTCGCATCTCCCATCCCTTCCTTTGTTGAAATATGTTGGAGTTTTGACAATATTGAACTAACTCTAGAGATAATCCAAATGCGAAATCTTCAAACCTTTCGACCTAATATCTCTAGTAGACAACTAGTATTAGTCATCACACATCTAGGGGAGTGCGGATAGCATGACCCTCCCACAACGCGAGGGGAGTGTGGATGTCTATAGACATTACCCTTTATAACCATTAATTTTGTGACAATTAAAAGACTCACTCAATTGCATCTTCTTCAAAATATATATATGTCATTAAAACTCACATTACTATTTGTAGAAATAGGCTTCATTACCACCATAAATTTTGTGACAATTAAGAATCACTCAAAACCATCTTCTTTTTAATATATATCCCATTAAAACTCACATTACTATGTTTACAATAGGTTATGATGCAGTTACATTTGAAGTTAGTGTCATGATTACTCTCAATCAATGTGAATTGCCACCTTATATGACTATATTTTATCTAGATTTCTAACTCCAACTAAGCCTCACAAATATTACATTTGAATCACCTCATCGAAATTTATATTAGGAATACGAACAAACCTCATACGACATTTGCATAGTTCATATGTTATATAATATAACATTATCCAATCTGTGATCAGACAAGAGTGCACTACTTAGTAAAGCAAGATTTCTTATGTGCCAAGATTAAAGGCATAACAAGTTGATGTGCACCACTTACTAAAGATTTCTCATATTATTAGTGGGTGTGTGAGGTTATGAATGTAAAATATTTGTTTTGGGTATTCTAATGCATTGCATTATATGTGGTCTTTGTGGATCCAACCATAGGGAATTTTTAAGGGATCTTAAATAAATGTTCTAATACATTTTTTAGTGGATCCAACCATAGGGAGATTTTAATGATTCTTAAAGAAATGTTATAAGGAATATATATGTTGTCTTAGTGTATTGAACCATGTTCAAAGAATATGCACATGCTATTAAGTTAATTTTGGGTAGTTATCCACTCAATGTAGAAATCACTTAGTTTATAGTACACAATTAGGTCCATTTATGTAACTTTAGGTGACCATAAAGTATTTCACAGTTATGTATTTAGTTCAACCATATCCACAACTATCCAACAATTTTTTGTTAAATCTCTCAATTGATCCAACTATATAATATAACATTTGCACAGCTCATATGTTATATAATATAACATTATCCAATCTGTGATCAGATAAGAGTACACCACTTAGTAAAGCAAAATTTATTATGTGCCAAGATTAAAGGCATAACAAGTTGTTATGCACCACTTACTAAATATTTCTTATGTTATTAGTGGGTGTGTGAGGTTATGAATATAAACTCTTTGTTTTGGGGATTCTAATGCATTGCATTATATGTGATATTTGTGTATCCAACCATAGGGAATTTTTAAGGGATCCTAAAGAAATGTTCTTATACATTTTTTAGTGTATCCAACCATAGGGAACTTTTAATATGCACATGCTATTGAGTTATTTTTGGGTAGTTATCCAATCAATGTAAAAATCCCTTAGTTTATAGTACACAATTAGGCCCCTTTATGTAACTTTAGGTGACCATAAAGTATTTCATACAGTTATGTATTTAGTTGAACCATATCCACAATCATCCAACAATTTTTCCTTAAATCTCTCAAGTGATCCAACTATATAATATAACATTTGCATAGTTCATATGTTTTATAATATAAAATTATCCAATCTGTGATCAGACAAGAGTGCGCCACTTAGTAAAGCAAGATTTCTTATGTGCCAAGATTAAAGGCATAACAAGTTGTTGTGCACCACTTACTGAATATTTCTTATGTTATTAGTGGGTGCATGAGGTTATGGATATAAACTCTTTGTTTTGGGTATTCTAATGCATTGCATTATATGTGATCTTTCTGGATCCAACCATAGGGAATTTTTAAGGGATCTTAAAGAAATGTTCTTATACATTTTTTTAGTGGATCCAACCATAGGGAAATTTTAATGATTCATAAAGAAATGTTATAAGGAATATATATGTGGTCTTAGTGGATTGAACCATGTTCAAAGAATATGCACATTCTATTGAGTTATTTTTGGGTAGTTATCCACTCAATGTAAAAATCCCTTAGTTTATAGTACAAAATTAGGACCCTTTATGTAACTTTAGGTGACCATAAAGTATTTCATAGTTATGTATTTAGTTCAACCATATCCACAACTATCCAACAATTTGTCCTTAAATCTCTCAAGTGATTCAACTATATAATATAACATTTGCACAGTTTATATGTTTTATAATATAACATTATCCAATCTGTGATCAGACAAGAGTGCCCCACTTAGTAAAGAAAGATTTCTTATGTGCCAAGATTAAAGACATAACAAGTTGTTGTGCACCACTTACTAAAGATTTCTCATGTTATTAGTGGGTGTCTGAGATTATGAATATAAACTCTTTGTTTTGGGGATTCTAATGTATTGCATTATGATGATGATGATGATGATTAACCGTAGGGAATTTTCAAGGGATCTTAAAGAAATGTTCTTATACATTTTTTTAGTGGATCCAACCATAGGGAACTTTTAATGATTCTTAAAGAAATGTTATAAGGAATATATATGTTTTCTTAGTGGATTGAACCATGTTCAAAGAATATGCACATTCTATTGAGTTAATTTTGGGTAGTTATCCACTCAATATAGAAATCTCTTAGTTTATAGTACAATTAGGTCCCTTTATTTAACTTTAGGTGACCATAAAGTATTTCACAGTTATGTATTTAGTTCAACCATATCTAAAACTATCCAACAATTTGTCCTTAAATCTCGCAAGTGATCCAACTATATAATATAACATTTGCATAGTTCATATGTTTTATAATATAACATTATCCAATATATGATCAGATAAGAGTGCACCACTTAGTAAAGCAAGATTTCTTATGTGCCAAAATTAAAGGCATAACAAGTTGTTGTGCACCACTTACTAAAGATTTCTTATGTTATTAGTGGGTGCGTGAGTTTATGAATATAAACTCTTTGTTTTGGGGATTCTAATGCATTGCATTATATGTTATCTTTGCGGATCCAACCATAGGGAATTTTGAATGGATCTTAAAGAAATGTTCTTATACATTTTTTTTAGTGGATCCAACCATAGGGAACCTTTAATGATTCATAAAGAAATGTTATAAGGAATATATATGTGGTCTTAGTGGATTGAACCATGTTCAAAGAATATGCACATGTTATTGAGTTATTTTTGGGTAGTTATCCACTCAATGTAGAAATCCCTTAATTTATAGTACACAATTAGGTCTCTTTATGTAACTTTAGGTAACCATAAAGTATTTCAGAGTTATGTATTTAGTTCAACCATATCCACAACTATCCAACAATTTGTTGTTAAATATCTCAAGTAATCCAACTATATAATATAACATTTGCACAGTTCATATGTTATATAATATAACATTATCCAATCTGTGATTAGATAAGAGTGAACCACTTAGTAAAGCAAGATTTCTTATGTGCCAAGATTAAAGGCATAACAAGTCATTGTGCACCACTTACTAAAGATTTCTTATGTTGTTAGTGGGTGTGTGAGGTTAGGAAGGTTAAACTCTTTGTTTTGGGGATTCTAATGCATTGCATTATATGTGGTCTTAGTGGATCCAACCATAGGGAAATTTTAAGGAATCTTAAATAAATTTTCTAATACATTTTTCTTAGTGGATCCAACCATACAAAATTTTTAATTAATCCCCTTTCTTTTTGTTTTTTTGAATTGCTTTCCCTTGGGGAACCCAAATTGTAATTTCAATGACTTCTCTATGTGGGTTTTATTGATTATTATGAAAATATTGTGGTTTTATATTTTGTTACTTATCCCTTTAGTCATCATTCTGTGACTAAGCATTCGGCTAGGAGACGAATTGAAGGTCGTCACTTCGGTGTTTAAAGACCTATAGATTCAAATTATCTTCTTTTATGTGCATGGATGATGAGTGAAGGATAATAATTTTCCATGTTTTCTATGGACCCCTTACTTATCTTTGATTTGATTGATTCATGGCCAAATGTCTAGTCTTTTCACCTTCTAATAAGCGAGTACCTCTGCGGCTTGATTGATTAAAACTTCAATTTATCTCTATGTTTTTAATTGTTTGAACTTGTGTACATCTCTTCATTTTTATTGATAAACTTTGCATTGTGGATAGATATTGAGGAGAGATGTCGATACAGGATTCTCCAAATATTCCTCTCAAACGCTCTAGGTATTCTCAAGAAGGAAGAAAAAGAATTCCTTCTTCGACTGAGACTCTGAGTGAGCAACAACAATCTCATCAGAGGAGATTTTCAAACGAGTCTATAAATAGATCAACTGCAAAACCTTCTCAATCCAGTGCTATGGATGAAACCTTCTTAGATAGGTTTTTCATTGATACTCCTACACCTGAGAATGTAGGGAATACCTCTAGACAAGAGAATATTTCTGGTAAGTTTCTTAAATTTTCTTTATTTTTGATCAATTTTTTTGTATTTAAATTTATGTGAGGTTAAATCTTGAAGTTACTTTCAAATGTGTGTAAATACAATCAATTTAGAGCAAGGGTTGACAATGAGAGTGGTTGTCAATAAGATTCAAATGTCGGTGCAAAGGGTGAAGGTGAATTTAGGAGGTCGTGTTATCAAGAAACAAAAGATTACACGCCTATGTCCACCTATCCTTCAGATGTTGGTGATGAACTTCCCTGGGAAGGGAATACTGAAGCAATGATGCTTGAGTGATGCTCAGGTGTTAAAAATAGGTTGAAAAATGATTTGTTGGTATTGGAACTCCCTTAGGAGAGAAAACAAAGTTTTCAAATTGTTTTGCATTCATTGGAAAACTTTATGGATGCATATCAAAAGATGGGGCCAACTACTAACATAATTGTTTATCTAATGAGGCGGCAAAAGTCAGAGGTGATGGGCCCTGATAAATGGGAGGCAGTAAAAAATAGAGTTACAAAAGAAAACACCATTTCCATGTTCAATTTCAAAGAGGGCCCAAATCGAAAGATGTTGAAGGTGCAATATTTTAAGCACCCTGGCATTACAGGAAATCTGTATAACAGATTTTTGGCGGTATATGGGAAATTGTCATGGAACGATAAGGTTCTGCACTATTTTGCAAGACATTTTTTTGTAGATTTTTTCTTGCATATGCACCCTGATTATACTATCCTACCATCTAAATATTATGGGACTGGTAAATGATGTACATATGATCGCAAAGGGGCATATGGAAGTGCGGTAGTGCCGAGGCCTCCACAACCTTTAATACTTCACCCAACAGGGGCATTTGCTTCACTTTCAGAGTTGCAGGCTACATCGGAGGTTGGAAAAGAGGCCAAGAGTGCAAACAGAGAAAATTTGGAAGCAATTGTTTATGGTGTTGATGCTGGCATGAACCGTCAACGAGCAGAAGCAAATTCCCAGGCCAGATTTGTTTATAAAATAGATGCAGATTTAGCTACAATGTCAGCAGAAGATGTTTTGGAGTATGAATTTTTTTTTCAGGATGGTTGGAAGAAGGTCATTCAGAATAATGACTCGAACTGCAAATTGGTATGTATTCTAGTTACGAAAATTTTGACGCATTTTCTGATAATTTACTTCTAATTCTAGATTTAGATATCATTGTATCTATATAAATAATCAAGTTTTTATTTCCATTAATTACAGTTTGGAGATATGTTAAATGAATCTTCAGTAGGTAGGGGACCTGATTCGACAAGTTTAAATTTGGATGGGTTGAATCAGGTATGTGTTTTCTAATAGTTGTTCAATTTCTACTCTTTTAAATAAGAGATCAATAACATTTATAATTTTGTATAATTGTGAAAATATTGAATTCTAGATTTAGTTCTTAGTTGTGTTGTTCACAGATCCCTATTCCATCTCCTATTACTTGGGCACGCTTGTCTCAATTCTCATTGGGAGAGTTTGAAGAGGGTGAGAGTTCGCAGGTATCATTTAATGTCTTAAAATTATTTAAATTTAATGTGTTCTAATCATTTAAATTTAATTTTTCAAAATTTCAAATTTGAAATGTGTTATATAGGCTAATGTAGAGAAGAGAGTACCTGAGAGTATGCTTGGGAGGGACACTAGGATTGAGGAGGAAGCATCTAGATTTGAGAAGGATGTGCTCATTCTGGATGATTCATAAATGTATGTTTTTTACTTTTATCAAATTTATGTTTTCTCAAATTTTTAGTTTAGCCTTTCTTATTCAACACTTTGATCAATTGTTTTGAAATATATAGAACCCCTAGATAAGTTTATCATTTTCTTAAATGTTGTACATTCAAATTTATTTAAGGTTGGATCATGATGAAGACCTAATTTTGAACTTGAAAATTTGAATATTTGAGAACAGACTCTATCCCACATTAGAAAAGAGAGAGTTTCTATTTTTTCTTCGATTACATTCCTTGCTTTGTTGTCCAATAATGGCATAGTGTGGACATTTGTGTTTTCTACATACAACGAAGTGAATTCCCTCTTGTCAGGGTATTGTCATTTCCAAACTCTTAATTAAATTGGTTACTAATAAAAAAAATCAACATTCAATTAGATTTACAAATAAGCTTAGACATATTGTATGTGTGAGCTAGCTCACACATATTTCAAAGAACATTTCATTATATTTAATATGAATACATCCCATTTAAATTGTTTTTGAAGAATGACTTAACATACATGTGCATATTTGTGTTTTCTTTGGTGCAAGATTATATGAGAACATCTATTTCACCATAGAAAGAGGAGATAAGTATTTTTCAGAAGAATGGTTTTTAAAATAGAGATTTGTGAACTTTTTTAGATAAAAAATTGTTTTTTGGAAGAATGGCTTAATATAAAGATTTATGAGTCATTTAGTTTGAAAGGGTATTGTGGAATTTGATTATATGACCACTGCAGAAGAAGAGAGAAGTATTTAACTGCTGAGGAGATTAGTATTTTATTTCTCTATAAATATGATCAAATAACATCACCTGGGATGAGAATTTCTGATCGATTGGGGACCTTAACCACAAGGAGAATTTTACCTGAAGGATTTTGAACTTTATCCACACAGAGATAAGTATTTCATTTGAAGAATGACTTAATATGAAGATTTGCGAATTTTCTTCATACACAGTTCTATATTTATTTTCAAATTATTATATAACTCTAATTCACAATTTTTTTTACCAGGAACGCAATAACATCACCTGGGATGGGATTTCACCTAAAGGATTTGGGACCTTATCCATAAGGAGAATTTCACCTGAAGGATTTGGGACTTTATCCACAAGGAGATAAGTACTTCATTGGAAGAATATCTTAATATGGAGATTTGTGAACTTTCTTCATTCACAGTTCTATATTTATTTTCATATTATTATCTAACTCTAACTCACATTTTTTTTTTCAAGAACATAATTTTTCTCTTTAAATTTTTTTAAAGATAAGATTTACAAATTGTTTAAATCATGTACTCTTAATTGGAGAGTAGTTCTATCTTAAATCTGTTTAACTGTGGTTGGGTATATTATTATTTTTTATTGTTTTATTTAATATTTGATTGCAGTATATATGCTAATATGTGTTATTTGTTTTTTTATTATTGTTTTTTATTGTTACGGATATATAAATTATATTTGGTGGAAAATATGTTTACAATATATTTTGTGGGAAAGAGTATGTTGGAGGATGAGACTTAACTCTTTTGGTATGTATGTCAATTTTGTTTTAATTACAATTTTTTAATTCTGTATTATTCCGCATGTTTGAATTGTAAATTTTTTATTTTTTTAATTTTTGACTTACAGGTATGAAGTTATCTTAGAGCGATGGCTTAGAGTACAGAATTTTGGAGTTAAATGTCTTATTTTTTGTTATCAGTTTTTGTTATTGTTATCGCACGGTTTGTAGGAAAGGTCCAAGAGCTTGAGTCAGGGCTTGAAACCGGCGTAACAGGAGCCTCCCCACCCACTGTCACCTCGATGGGGAGCTCTTTCTATTCAGGAGGGCAAGTCCAAGGGAGACGTCCCTAAGGCAATCTGGATTAAGGAAGGCTAAAGAGTAAAGACCAAGTCAAGGAAAACCCCTTCCACATATTGCTGCCCAAGAAGAGATAGTCAAAGAGAACAATCCACTGATAAAAAGCACCTGTTTGCGAGACAAGACAAAGAGACAAACTAGAATGTTCTTGCAGTGGGTTAGTACTTCATAAAATCAATGATTATCTCCAAGTGTATATATGAGCAATAAATAGATATAATTATTGACGAAGTCAATGATTATCAAAACAAAGACAAGATCACTTCTTCAATAAGTATATAAGGAGCATT
>ML781182.1:1018623-1032769 GCA_009831015.1 Picea engelmannii | reverse complement strand
GAAAAAATCAGTTGAACATAATTCATCTTTGCAACAAGAGAAAAGGTCTCATTGTAGTTGATGCCTTCTTGTTGAGAGAATCCTTTCACAACCAGGTGAGATTTATGACACTCAACAACACCTTCAGAGGTAAATTTGGTCTTGTAGACCCATCAACATTTCACAATGTTCTTCCATTAAGGTCAAGGAACTAAATCCCAAGTATAATTCTTTAGAAAAGAATCCATCTTAGTTTGCATAGCTTGCTCCAATTCAAGTTGTCCTTGTGCATTTGATTAATAAATAGGACCACATGTTTCAAGAAAATGATTCATCAAAGAAACATTGGCATGTTGCTTCTGACTATGAGTTTTTCGACTGAATAAATATCACTGACATAGGGACCAACATCTTCAATCGTCTTAGCATCCCATCTAGGTAGGAAAGAAAAGGGTGAATCGATGTCCACTATAGAAGGGAGATCTGAAGAAGGAACAGTTTCAGTCTAAAGAGATGGAGGACCATTTGAAATAGACATCAACTGACCAGTCGAATCAGGAACAAATGTCGATGGCCTAGTTGAAATAGGAACAGAGTTCGATTGTCTAGTTGAAGGACTAAAAAATGGAATAGGAGAACCATTACCAGAAAAAACATCAAAGGAACCATCTTGTAGTAAACCATGGAAATCATTCAACAACTTAATTCATGAATACTTCTCATCAAAACAAGCATTTCATTTGATAATGATTTTTGTTTGACAAGGTCAAACATATGATAAGATTTAGACTCTTCAGATTATCCCATCATGATACAAGAATGAATCTTTGCATCCAGCTTCTTCCTGCAATCATCTGGAATATGAGCCCAAGAAACATAGTTGAATACACAACGGTGGCCAACAGATGAATTTATTCCACAACATTGATCAACTAGAGTCACATAACTGACATCTCAAGTTGAAATACGATTCAGAAGAAATTTTTCACAATAAACAACTTCATCCTAGAAGCGACTAGGAATATCTTTATCCTATAACAAACAACAATCCATTTCAACTAATGTATGATTCTTGCGTTCTGCAACACCATTATCTTTAGGAGTATGAGCGACCAACCTTTGTCAATCAATACCAGATCAAACAAGGTATTATTCAAATGGTCAATTCACATACTTGTTACCATTTCATGATCTCAAGCACATGATTGGTTGACCAAATTTATTTTCAACCAATGCGCTAAATTCCTTGAATTTTTCAAAGACATGATTCTTATTTTTCAAGAAATGGACCCAAGTGAATCAAGAGAGGTCATCAATAAAGGTCAAAATATACCTTGCACCTGCTAAGGAAGGTAGATTGATATAACAAAGATCGTTTTGATTTAGCTCCAAGAGGTTTAGTGCTTGTCACGCTTTTCCAAAGTCAAAGGATTTGTTATTATGATTACCTATCGTACATCCTCTACATAATCCATTAGAGGGAAAAAAATTAGGTAGAATGACAACCATAGTATTTTTTCCATCAACTGTAGACTTCAATAATTTAGATGTCCAATTCGTTCATGCCAAATTCAACTTTGTTCATTAGTGTGAGCAATAAGAGTAGTCAGTTCAGATTCAAGTTGAGTTGAGTCACAAAACTTCTATACACCATCCTTTGGGTCAAGAAACCCTCCAGTGAAAATCAACTAACCATTTTTAAAATCCTTGACAAAGAACCATTTTGGCCAAAACTACACAATGTTACTTTTTTGTGTCAGTTGAGAAACTGCTAGAAAATTTCAGCTCAAATTGGGAACATGATAGGAATAAAAAACAAAACCATGTTGATGGGGAGTATCACCAAGAGAAACAATGTTGAGAGAAACATTATCAACAACATAGATTTTCTTCTCTGCAAATTTATCCATGGACATGAACAAGGAATCATTCTTGTCCATATGATGAGAACATCCATCATTGATTACCCATTCATTCTACATTGAATGAGGAAGAAATGCTTGAGAAATTCTCACTTGGAAGGTGAAATTATCAGAAGGTTGGTTGTTGTCGACGCCCTCAACCTCCCTACACAACCCGCAAGTCAGAAGGTCCACGTCAACACAGGATCTTTCCCTTCACTGGCCCAAAGAACTCTGACGCTCTTCTATTTCCCTATCGGGAAATCAGCACCCACAGCAACTCTCACGGGATCCCCTCTTTACACTTGGGAGATCGGACTTCGCTACCTCACGAATCCAATGGTCGAGCATTTGTCTCTTGAATTCCCAAAACCCGACAACAGTCAACGCTGACCTTTTCCTTTCAGGATTTTTCCTATCGCGATTTCGACACTCGCAATGTCAAACAACTTTGTCTCTTCGACTCTCGAATCCTGATTTGTCGAAACTCTGATACACTCGTGAGCTTTGACTTTTCAACGCTTCTTCACTTCACCGAAATTTCGGAGTTTGCAATATCGTGAATCCTAATGCAACGAGTTTGGGACTTCACTCCACGAAACTCCGAAACAGCATGCCACCTGTCCACTCGATGACTCATGTGGCCCCACACTATTCTCTTGGTCCTCGGGTCTCCCGATATCCCGACTGTCGAGGTCCCAATATCCCGACGCCTTCGGGATTTTCACCTCTGCGAGTCTCAGTGCCCGGATCTCTGAAATGGATGATCACGTGACACGCGTCCTCCCACAAACGGATGGCTCAAATCAAATATCATACTGAGCATCGATATCCCGATGTGCCAATGCCTTTCGGGACTTTCGCTTCCATTCTATTGTATGAGGGATTAACTCCCTCGCAACTCCTGACAGATCTAACGGCTGTCAGGTTCTCCACTCAGGATCTGACGGGTCAGATCATTTCTCCTGTGTGCTTCTCCTATGCTGCCTTCTGGACGTTCCTCCCAGTCTTGGAAGAATTCCCAGTATTCCAAAGGTCTCAACCTTTGCCTTCTTTCTTCTCTGCGAACTCTTCGACTTGGAGCTTCACCGCGCGCATGAAAATGATGTCCCTCCTGAACTTATCCTTCTTTTCGAATCCTCGAAGGATTCTTCACCTCCAGCGTCCCTGCAGAGTATTCACATGCACATAAGGGTGCTATCCACCCTAATCTTTCATGTAGCTTCGACCTCCAAGGAAAACTTGTCTTTTTTCCTTTCTCCCTCAGATGGAGAATTTGGATTCCCTCCTGGCTATCCTTCCCTCAAGAAACCTTTTGTTGGGACATTCAGGGTGTTCAACAACCCTATGGAAGATCCTTCTCCTTGGATTCTTCCTCAATTTGCAGAACTCAAAGGGTTCTGTTCTCATGTGCCTATCTGCGCATCTACTTGATGCCCACCTGGAAGAGTATCTTCTTACAGAATGTACAACAGTTTTGTCCTCTCCTAGGATTCTTATGTCCCTGCTCAATGCCCTCCTGGAAGAGTATCTCAGAATCCTTAGTGATTTTGTTTCTTCAGTGAACTCTCAACAGAGTTCTTCCTTTGTGCACTCCTTGCACTGGCTCAATGCCCACCTGGCAGAGCTTCACAGAACTCCTCAGAGCTTATGTCTGCAACTATGTCTCTCCTACACAGCCTTGCCTCCTGAAGTGTTCAGTAACCTCATAGGTCTTTCCTGAGTTGTTGATTCAAGTTCTTGTGCCCGCAACACGTCTTTGTATGAATCCACAGAGTTCAGAAATGCGCCTTCTGTGCACGGCTATCAGAACCCGCAGCATTTTGTCACACCCTCCTGGTGTGAAGCCTCAAAGACTTCTAAACCTGAAAATTAAACATACTCCTGCAAATGCAAACCTACAGCATACATCTACAACATACATTCACATCATATAAATAACACTCACAGACATTCATTCAACACATGAAAGATGCAGGAAAAACTGTTATTTGTATTAAATATGGCAAATGCCTGTATTTTTACAAGGTGTTCCTAAGCACGGCCTGTAACAAGGTCTCAGCTCCTTCTCTTCTACTCTCTAATCGCAGATCCTCTACCATCCTCACTAGCTCACCCCTTACAAAATGAGATACTAAATCCCTTTTTACCTGAGGGGTCTCTCCGAGCTCTTCCCTCTAATCTACCTACCATGTTCAATTACATTGAATGGGCTATCTAGTCCACAAATCGGATCTAGATCTCAAACTTACAAGCATTTAAAGCCTATCTATCTACAGCCTGCACAAAGGCACGACTCTATGGCTCAACAGCCTAAAAATTTAATTACATTCATTCAAATTTTAAATGAGTAATGCACCTCTCTTCATTACGCAATTTGAATTCGCTGACGTGGCCGGCTGGCCGACTGGCTGATGTGGAGAGATGCTCCTGCATCATACTCCTCAGCTGCAAAATTCATGAGCTCCTGCTCATGAGCTTCCCATCTCAATTGTTGAAATCCTCCTGGATCCCAAGTCATCCTCTGGAGATGTTCATCCGCCTCATCTCTCTACTGTTGTTGCTTTTGCGCTGCTACCGCTGCTTCCTTCCCTCTTCTCAGCCTCTCCTTGCTAATAGTTTCTGTTGACCGAAACATCAGCTCCCTGATCACATCGATCACTTCGTCCAGCTACTCCAATGGCTGTCCTTGTTCATGCAGTTTCCTCGGTTGCAAAAAAAATTGGCACATGAGCAGGTCATCGTGATCTCCCATGCCTTCTTCATCAACTTCCAACTTCACCTGTTGGATGTGCATGCCCTGCACTTTCACCCTTCTCTCCAGGGCTTCTATCTACTCATACAGATCAGCAAAGCAAAAGTTGTCTGCCTCTTCTTCTTCTCCTTCTACAAATTCCTAGGTTGCAGTCTTTTTAGTCTCCTTGCTGAAAATATTGAGCCATTCCTTGGAATGCTCATCATTCTCTTATGCTTCTTCTGTTGTCAGCTTCAGTGCTGCAGCTTCCTCAGCTTCCTGGCTGAATATGTTGAGCCATTCCTTAGAATTCTCATTTTCCTTTCCTGCTTGGGCAGCCTCAGATATCTGCTCCAATCCTTCTTCCCTGACAGTCTCAGCTAGTTGTCCTTCTTCTGTTGTTGCTACATCTACAACACAGATTTATGCCTCCTCCTGGGCAAATGGTAGGAATATCTGAATTCCCCCAATCATTAGAAGATTTCTCCGATCTTCCTCCTTTGTCAATTACACCTACTGATCTAAATCCATCTCTGAGCTCATCTGTTCTGTCATCTCCTCAAGTTGATTTTGACTCACTTCTGAGTTCATGAGACCCTCAGATAGTCTCATCTGCTCATCCCTGCCCACCTAGCAATATGGGATCTGTTTACTACCCTCCTGGAAGATTATGAGATCAACTGATCCCATCTTCATCAGCACTCCTTGTTGAATTGAACTCATCTCCAAGTCCATGAGACTTTCAGATAGTCTCGAATGCTCATCTCTGCCCACCTGGCAATTTGAGATGCTTCCACTACCCTCCTGGTAGTCTTCGAGATCACGCAGCGACCTCATTTCATCGCCCAACTAGCAATGTGAAATTCCTTGGCTGTCCTCATGACAGTCTATGAGATCCCGCAGTGATCTCAACTCATTGCCCACCTGGCAAACTGGAATCTTCTCTCTGCCCTCCTAGCAGTTCTTGATATCTTCAGCTGATCCCATTTTGTTCTCTTCACCGAGAATTCTCCCACTCTCCGGTTCACATATCTGAACCAATTCTTCAAGTCCGTCGAGGTTTTCAGCATGCCTCAACCATCCTCTTAACAGCCTACACTATCTTCTAGCCATCAACTCCTTGACTGGCCATTTTATCTTCAGCTTCATCATGGGCCATTCATATACCCATCTCGGCTTGGTATTCTGCTGCATCCGTAGTTCAAGCTCTTCCATCCTTGCCATGATGTCGGCAAGTTCTTTCCCCCTTTCAATTGTGCTCATCAACTCTAGGCTTTTCCTTTCAGCATACCTATGGCCTTCAGTAGCCATATTGCTATCTATGTCTGTCCTCCTGGAAAACCTGCTACTGTCACTCTACAACCCTGAGTGTCTCAGCTTCTCCTACAGTCCTCCTGACTACTTATGGATTGTTTCCTACCTAAAAACAAATCCTCACAGAGTTTCAGTACTCTGTCTTCTTCCTTTATCTCCCTTTCCTGAAATATACAAGCAAGAATCAGGCTCTGATACCAAACTATTGTCGATGCCCTCAACCTCCCTACACAACCCGCAGGTCGAAAGGTCCACGTCAACACAGAATCTTTCCCTTCACTAGCCCGAAGAACTCTGACGCTCTTATATTTCCCTATCAGGAAATCATCACCCATAGCAACTCTCACGGGATCCCCTCTTTACACTTGGGAGATCGGACTTCGTGACCTCGCGAATCCAGTGGTCGAGCATTTGTCTCTTGAATTCCCGAAACCCGACAACAGTCAACGCTGACCTTTTCCTTTCGGGATTTTCCCTATTGCGATTTCAGCACTCGCGATGTCAAACAACTTTGTCTCTTCGACTCCCGAATCCTGATTTGTCGAAACTCCGATACACTCGTGAGCTTTGACTTTTCAACGCTTCTTCACTTCACCGGCATTTCGGAGTTCGCAATATCGCAAATCCTAATGCAACGAGTTCGGGACTTCACTCCATGAAACTTTGAAACAGCATGCCACCTGTCCACTCACTGACTCCTATGGCCCCACACTGTTCTCTTGGTCCTCGGGTCTCCTGATATCCCGACTGTCGAGGTCCCGATATCCCGACGCCTTCGGGATTTTCACCTCTGCAAGTCTCAGTGCCCGGATCTATGAAATGGATGATCACGTGACACGCGTCCTCCCACAAACGGACGGCTCAAATCAAATATCATCCTGAGTGCCAATATCTCGATGTGCCAATGCCTTTCGGGACTTTCGCTTCCATTCTGATGTATGAGGGCTTAACTCCCTCGCAACTCCTGACAGATCTAACGACTGTCGGGTTCTTTGCTCAGGATCTGATGGCTTAGATCATTTCTTCTGTGCGCTTCTCCTATGTTTCCTTCTGGACGTTCCTCCCAGTCTTGGAAGAATTCCCAGTATTCCAAAGGTCTCAACCTTTGCCTTCTTTCTTCTCTACGAACTCTTCGACTTGGAGCTTCGCTGTGTGCATGAAAACGCTGTCCCTCCTGAACTTATCCTTCTGTTCGAATCCTCGAAGGATTCTTCACCTCCAGCGTCCCTGCAGAGTATTCACATGCACACAAGGCTTCTATCCGCCCTAATCTTTCCTGTAGCTTCGACCTCCAAGGAAAACTTGTCTTTTTTCCTTTCTCCCTCAAATGGAGAATTTGGATGCCCTCCTGGCTATCCTTCCCTCAAGAAACCTTTTGCTGGGACTTTCAGGGTGTTCAGCAACCCTATGGAAGATCCTTCTCCTTGGATTCTTCCTCAATTTGCAAAACTCAAAGGGTTCTGTTCTCATGTGCCTATCTGCGCATCTACTCGATGCCCACCTGGCAGAGTATCTTCTTACAGAATGTCCAACAGTTCTGTCCTCTCCTAGGCACCTTATGTACGTGCTCAATTCCCTCCTGGTAGAGTATCTCAGAATCCTTAGTGATTATGTTTCTTCAGTGAACTCTCAACAGAGTTCTTCCTTTGTGCACTCCTTGCACTGGCTCAATGCCCACCTAGAAGAGCTTCACAGAACTCCTCAGAGATTCTGTCTGCAACTGTGTCTCTCCTACATAGCCTTGCCTCCTGAAGTGTTCAGTAACCTCATAGGTCTTTCCTGAGTTGTTGATTCCAGTTCTTGTGCCCGCAGCACATCTTTGTCTGAATCCGCAGAGTTCAAAAATGTGCCTTCTGTGCATGGCTATCAGAACCCGCAGTGTTCTGTCACACCCTCCTGGTGTGAAGCCTCAAAGACTTCTAAACCTGAAAATCAAACATACTCCTGCAAATGAAAACCTACAACATACATTCACATCATATAAATAACACTCATAGACATTCATTCAACACATGAAAGATGCAGGAAAAACTGCTATTTGTATTAAGTATGGCAAATGCCTATATTTTTACAAGGTGTTCCTGAGCACAGCTTGTAACAAGGTATCATCTCCTTCTCTTCTGCTCTCTAACCACAGATCCTCTACCATCCTCTCTAGCTCACCCCTTACAAAATGAGATACTAAATCCCTTTTTACCTGAGGGGTCTCTCCGAGCTCTTCCCTCCAATCTACCTACCCTATTCAATTACATTGAATGAGTTGTCTAGTCCACAAATCAGATCTAGATCTCAGCCTTACAAGCATTTAAGGCCTATCTATCTATAGCCTGCACAAAGGCATGGCTCTATGGATCAACAGCCTAAACATTTAATTACATTCATTCAAATTTTAAATGAGGAATGCGCCTCTCTTCATTACGCGATTTGAATTCGCTGACGTGGTCGGTTGACCGACTAGCTGATGTGGAGAGATGCTCCTACATCATTGGTTAACAATTGACACATCTCCTCAAAGTCACCTCTTTATATCATGATTCTTCTTCCAATAATACTTCTCAACATGTCCAATCCTTCCATGGTAAAGACATGTTATTTTCTTTTGGTTCTTCCTGGTCAATGTCAAATCATCAGTCTACACTTTAGTTCTCTAGCCATTGTACAGGGGTATCATACCATCCTTTTTATGTGTGATTCACCTTTCCCTTTCTGTTGATCAAGTGAGCTTGATGTTTACTACCAAGATTTCCTTCATTAAGCAGTCGACGTTGATCATTAATCAACAATCCACAAAACACTTCAAAGGTATAATATAATCATTACCATCATTTTTGTGTGCCTTCCAATTGGTTCGAAATGTCATAATGGACACATTTAATTGTGTTATTATATTCATCAGGACCAACTCGATGAGTTGTCCATATATTTTCTAATAATTCTTTCACTACAACAGAACATGTAATTAGAGCCTAAAATAGCGCCAAAATTTAGTGCATTTCAGTTCATGAATTTGACACCTTTTCCTGCACAAAAATGGGTGCAATATGGATTGTTTATAATTGCGTTAGATTTAGTGCCGAAATTAACGTCGAGAAAATAGCGCCATAAATAGTGCCAAGTTTAGGGCCAGGAATAGTTGCAGAAACAGTGCCAGGAATAGCGCTGGAAATAGCACCAGGATTAGCACCAGGAGTAGTTCCAGATGTTGCTTCCCTTTTTTCTTATGATATGTCTTCCAATTTTGCTTCCAGGATGGCTTATGGTTTGGATTCCAATTTTACGTCCATTTTTTCTTCTGATATGGCTTCCAATTTGGCTTCTAGTTTGGCTTCTAGTTTTATGTCTAGTTTTGCTTCCCGTTTTGTTTCCATTTTTTCTTCCAATTTTGATTCCAGTTTTTCTTACCATTTTGCTTCTGGTTTTTCTTCTAGTGTGTCTTCCAATTTTTCCTCCAATTTGGATTCCATTGTTGCTTCCGTTTTTTCTTCCAAAAATGCTTCTTGTTTTTCTTACGTTTATTAATTTAATATGTTTTATTTCAATTTAATTAATTAAATATATCATGTCTCTTAAATAACTTATATGATTATACAGTAATTCATATAAATGCGCTTGAAATATTTTATAGGATGACATTTATAAATAATTTTTAGGGAAATGGACATCCATACAAATTAAAAACATCATTATACTTATTAAATCTCCATCAAAGAAGAATCTACATTATACAGTATATATAAAATAACAATATAATTATTATAACATGATCATCATCTATAATTAAAATAGTTGAGTCAAATATATATAATTTAAGTGAATTTGACAACATCCATCATGAACAGTAAATCAAAAGCATCATATGTAATAAATATGCATACAAAAATCGTCAACCACTTTCAATATATAAAAATTGACGATTCAATACTGATAAGATCATCATCATATATAACTAAAACAAGTGAAAGTCAAATATTCCAGTGGATCAATAACATGTGAAAATGATACATGTCCAACAATCAACATAAGTCAAAATCTTACATCATGTACAAATGATATAAATAAAAAAGAAAAATTATGTAAGAAAAAATGATACAAGTCAATATGATAAGTCATGTCCAAATGATATAAGTCAAAATGATACATGTCAAAATGATACAAGTCAATATGATAAGTCATGTCCAAATCATATAAGTCAAAATGATACATGTCAATACAACTCAATAATATGGTACCGGTGGCCGTGAAAATGATACTTATGATAGTAACCATGAAAAGAGGCATTATAACAATATATCGAAAATGAGCCATGATGCAATTTATATGATCATGAATGTCACTGGATGTTACCAACAACTTCCTCATCATCATCATCACTGTCGTGATCATGATCATCATGATCAACATCATCGACATATACATCAACATCAACCTCATTGTCATTTGTATCTATGTCATCATCAACATCATTTTCCATCTTAGGTGCGTAAGATCCAACATGATCTGGATCTATTTGATGAGGATCATCTGGATCTTCTGGAAGATTCTTGTTCTCCAAAAAAAAACATTTAGAATGATAAGTTATTATTTATTTCATGCAATAATTAATTTCTATGTTATATATCTAATATTACAACATATGAAATGAAACAATAATCATATTACATCATATCAAAGTGCATATACGATAATAAAATTTCAAATAAGTTACAGATAAAATGTCATTCCAATGATGTAAAACATGCAACAATTCCAATAAATGTTAGTAAAGATCATAAAAAAATGTGTTATACATTTTAACTATCAACTGTAAATTCTATTGTGTAACTGTAAGTCTCAACCCTCTCCATTTTGTGCTATATATGATTATGTTTGTCTATAAAATCCTTTGAGAGTTAACTCGTCTATATATCTTCTTCTCTTATATTTCACAAATGAATATTTTTCTAAGACATTTTGGCACTATAATATGCTT
Organism: Picea engelmannii; assembly: GCA_009831015.1. Classification (NCBI taxonomy): domain Eukaryota; kingdom Viridiplantae; phylum Streptophyta; class Pinopsida; order Pinales; family Pinaceae; genus Picea; species Picea engelmannii. Next base: position 1,021,872 of record ML781182.1, on the reverse strand, counting down.
CAAAGGTTCTTTGAGAATTAACTAGTTTATAGGTAATTATTAAGATGCCATTGATAATTATTTAACTAGACCACATCCAAATGTCAATCCTTTCAAAGAAAAAATTCAATACATCAAGCCCTAAAGGGTTGAAAATTATGACATAAATGTAATGAAAGGTATCAATGTGTATTTCCTTTCCTTCCTTTCCATGTCATCCCATGCCTTTCCATTCCATGTCTTTCCATGCCATGCCTTTCCATGTCATGCCTTGCATTTCCTTTCCATGCATTGCCTTGCCTTACCATGCCATGCCATGGCATGCCTTTCCTTATCATTCCATGTCATGTCATTCCTTTCCTTTGTATCCATCCTAAGAAACAAGACATGTCCAACTAGGGGCATGTTATCCACCATCTAGGCAAAGGTATCTTATGATGACCAGGGTGATGATGATGGACCTGAGGATTATCTGGGTATTATGGAAGGATGTTTTGATGGTGTAAGTATACTTTTTGTTGTGATCTTTGTATTTTCTTGTACATCAATCAACAATTACAAGCAATCTCTCCATTTCAAAAACAAATCTAAGTGAAGAAAAGAAAGGCATTAAAATTAAGGTAAGGGTGGAAGAAGACTTAAGGTTTCCATGTTCAATCTTGCTGGTAATGTTGTACCCTTAAATACTAGTGACTAGGTCCTTGCAAAATGACATTCTTATTACTGGACATTCTTTGTCAATTGACAAGTCTAGTATGACTGGGGAGAGAAACTATGTTGATAAAAATAATAAAAAGCCCCTTTTATGTTTTCAGGTTGTAAGGCAGAAGATGGTTATGTGACCATGCTAGTAACTGATGTGGGATTAAATTATGAGTGGAGTGTATCAATGGCTAGCATATAAGAGGATAATGGGGAAGAAACTTCCTTACATGCCTACCTCAATGGTGTTGTAAATTTTATTGCTAAGCATGGACTTACAGTTGCAGTTATAGTCTTTGATAACCTCTTGATTAGATTCTCTACTGGACATACAAAAAACTCCAATGGAAAAACCCATATTTCAAGCAGGAAAGACTAAGGTTGGAGATGCAATTAGTGGAATTGTTAGAATCTTTGCAATTACGGTCACCATTGTTGTTGTTGCAGTTCCAGAAGGAATTCCATTAGCTTTCACCTTGACTTTAGCTTATTCAATGAAGAATATGATAGTTGACAAGGATTTGGTACGAAGGTTGTCCGCCTGTGAGACTATGGATTCATCTACAACAAATTGCAATGACAAAATGTAGACAGTCACCATGAATTAGATGATGGTTGTTGAGGCATCCATTGCTCGTAAGATCAGGGCACCACCAAATAGTTCATAAATCCTCCCCTCTGTTGTGAAATCCCTTCTTATTGAGGTGATCACCCACAATACTACAGGGAGGGTCTTTAAACCTGAGGGTGGTGGAGAGATGTAAGTGACAGGATCCCCAATAGAGAAGGCTATTATTTCTTGGATTTTTAAGAGAAATATTCTTCTTGGTGACTCTCTATTATCTCTCCTCTATGCAATTTTCCCCACATCCACTTGATTGATTTCTAAGAGAAGAGAAACGTTGTTTTTTCATGGGAAAACTCTCATCTATTCAACAAAAAAATAGTGCTTGACATCATCTCCATGGAATATTTGAAAACTGTATGCATGGTCAGACAATACAATAACCTCAAATGTATTGATATAAGTTTGTTGAATAGATAGAACCATGTCAAGCAAAGTCACCAACATTAGAGCTCACTACAAAGTTCCTCTACTAAGGAATGGCAGTCAACCGTGTAGAGGCCTCCAATGGTCATGCATAACAAATTTGCTAAAGAACGACACTCAATGGTGGAGAGTACTTTGATGGTTTTCCAACACATTTAAATGGATCTCAATGCTTTAACCATCACATCAAGACATATGCTTCGCATAAGTAAAATTCCTTCCAATGTAATTAATCGATAAAATCTTCTAAATAAATTCAAGGGAAATCTTCTTTGTGGTGACTCTCTATTATCTCTCCTCTAAGTGATCATGCCCACATCCACTTGATGGATTTCAAAGATCATGCCCACATCCATTAATGAATTTTTGAGAGAAGAGAAGTGTCATTTTGTCATGGACAAATTCTCATCTATTCGAGGACAAAGTAGTGCTCAACATTGTCTCCATGGAAGATTGTAGGAACATATGCATGGTCAATCAATATGATAATATCAAATGTGATGATATAATTTCATTGAGAAAATAGGTCCATGGAAAGTGAATTTAGTTGCATTGAAACTGACTGCACAATACCTCCTCTAATGAAAAACGATCAATAGTGTTAAGGACTCCAATGGTTGTGTGCAACATCTATACTAAAGAATGGACATCAATGGTGGAGAGGCCTCTGATGGTTGTCCAACACATCTAAATGGATCTCAACACTATAACAATAACATCAAAACATATATTTTACATAAATAAAATTTATTACAATGTAATTAATTGATAAAATGTTCAAAAGAAATTCAATGAAAAAAGTTTTTAAGAAATAATTCTCTTAAATCCAATAAAAACCCATGTGTTGCAACCCATTTGATGATTACTTGCTCCTTGTGAGGGAAAACTACTTTGAAATCTTATTCCAAATATACTAAAGAGGTATTCTTACTTTTCCCCTTTGTCACTAGCACAACCATATTCTGATGTAAAGATGAATATGGACTATGAGACTGCATGATGAACCTTGATGAAAACATGGATGATCTCAAAGATTATGTAATGGCATCAGGCATCATCGATTCTTGAAACCCTTCCATCATGTCAAGGCATGTGTCTACTCTAACCATGTCCAATTTCAATGCAGACAGGCACAGTTTGAAGAAATTTCAACGTTTACCCCATTCATTGGTTACTGTGAAGTGTCGATGGATGACATTGGTGATGTGTGTGTTGGTCAAATACATTCCATGACATTTCAAGAGAGTTTCGATAAAGATTTTATATATGGGAATTATGAAGAATGTTGACTGTAACACCCTGTTTCCCCCAGATTGTAAGTATAACTGAACTGGCCAAGGACTATGGCAAAAACTCATAAGTAGGAATATGTGTTATAAATGGACCTGCAGGAAGAGGTCAATGAATGTAAATGATAGATTGAATATTATTGAATTTATTGCAGAACTGCTGAGAGGGGATGTGCGGAAAAGAGACCACGATGGTGGTGGAGGGCACCTTGAAAAAGGGGCGTTAAC
>ML781182.1:1004359-1018523 GCA_009831015.1 Picea engelmannii | reverse complement strand
GGGCCGTGAGTCAACGCTAAGTAGCATCGGGAATCGGAGGTTCGGAATTTACGAAGGCCTGTGCATCGCGGCATCATAAACCCCGAAACCCCGATGGGTAGCTATAAGGCTGCGGACATATGGTAGCAGGTCCTGTGTATTCGAGAGTTGAACCAAGAGAGCTAATGCGAAGGGGAGCGCGTCGGAATTCGGGGAGACGCGAGTCTTGAGGGTGAATGAATCTTGACACTAGAAACCCCGAATTCCCGATATAGGACCGGGGATTGGTATTCCGCTAATGCGAGTTTAGGGAGATTGTTCATGTATGGGAGATTAATTCCCAAAAATTTTAAAATATGATAGTGGGTGTGTTACATTGACAATGAGACTACATGATCAATGTTGATGCAAATGTGGACGATCTCGAAGATTATGAGATGATGTCAGGAAATATACTTCAATCTTGAGACCCTCATATACCGTCAAGGCATGTCTCTATTCTAACCATGTCAAATTTCAACGCATGCAGGAATAGTTTGAAGAAATTTCAACATTGGCCCCATTCACTGCTCACTGTGTGGCATTGGTTGATGACATTAGTGATGGGCATGTTGGAAGACATTCCATGAAATTTCAAGAGAGTTTTGAAAAACATTCTATAGATGTGAATGAAGAATGATGACAATTAGATTGCATGATGAATGTTGATGCAAATGTGGATGATATAAATATTATGTGAAGGCATCTGAATTCCTTGAGTCTTGAAACCCTTGCATATCATCAAGGCATGTGCCTGGTCTAACCATGTCAAATTTCAACGCATACAAGAATAGTTTGAAGAAATTTCAACGTTGGCCCCATTCACTGCTCACTGTGTGGCATCGGTGGATGACATTAGTGATGAGTGTGTTGGAAGATGTTCCATTAAATTTCAAGAGAGTTTTGACAAAGCCCTAAATCCACTAACCCCTAATCCATTGACCCTTCAAGCCTTAATGCCTAATCCCTAAACCCTTAATCTTTCAACCTTAGTTAATCACTAATCCCTTAACATAAAATCCCTAAATCCCCTAACCCCTAAGCCATCGAACCTTAAACACTTAAACCCTAATACCTAATCCCTTAATCCATAAACCCCTATGCTCTAAGCACTTAAACATTCATCCCCTATCCCATAATCCCTAATTCATTAACCATTAAACTATCTAACCCATAAGCACCAAATTACTTACCTCTTGACCCTTAATCCCTTAAACCCTAACCCCTAATCCCTTAACCCTTCATCCATGTACCCCAAATCCCTAAATCCCACAATCCTCAAAGCCCCTATCCATTTAACCCCCAACACCTCAACTGATGAACTATTTAGGAACATCCAGTGTTAAATCTAACGCTAAATATGGCGTTAATTCCAGCGCTAAATCCAGTGCTAAATCTGGCATTATTTCTGGTGTTATTGCAGGCACTATTAGTGCCTAATTTAATGCCTACATGTTTTGGTCAGCACAAAAAATGTCAAAAATAGCACCATACCGATAAATAGCGTCGACAATTTCAAAAAAATGGAGAAAAATACACCAAAATAATCATTGGAAGAAAAAAAGGGAGAAAATAACAGGGATTTGTTGTAGTGTTTCCACATTTTCCCAATTTCAACTATAGATCTTTCACATACACCAGATAGTCCTCAATTATGTTGAAGGAATGAGGATCGAGAGAGATCAACTCTTTCTCTAATTGCATGACTTGGCATTCATCGAATTTTCCTAACAAGGACTTCAACTTCTTCTAGACTTGATGAGGGAAGTTAATTCCATTGGTATGGAACCAAATCTCTTGCAAGATATAGGCCGTGATGACCTCAACAACCTCATCCTTCTTTCCATCAACAATAATATGCATCCGGTTGTCCATCATATCTGGAATCACAGGCTTGGTATATTTCCAAAGTCCCTTACTCTTGAGTAAGGTCTCCATATTTGGTGACCAGATAACATATTCAAAATAAATTCAATGAAAAAAGTTTTTAAGAAATAATTCTCTTAAATCCAATAAAAACCCATGTGTTTCAACCCATTTGATGATTACTTGCTCCTTGTGAGGGAAAACTTCTTTGAAATCTTATTCCAAATATACTAAAGAAGTATTCTTACTTTTCCCCTTTGTCACTAGCACAACCATATTCTGATGTAAAGATGAATATGGACTATGAGACTGCATGATGAACCTTGATGAAAACATGGATGATCTCAAAGATTATGTGATGACATCAGGCATCATCGATTCTTGAAACCCTTGCGTGTTGTTAAGGCATGTGTCTACTCTAACCATGTGCAGGCATTATTTCTGGTGCTATTTCAAGCACTATTAGTGCCTAATTTAATGCCTACATGTTTTGGTCGGCACAAAAAATGTCAGAAATAGCACCATACCGATAAATAGCATCGACGTTTTCAAAAAAATGGAGAAAAATACACCAAAACAATCTTTAGAAGCAAAAAAGGGGGAAAATCGCAGGGATTTGTTGTAGTGTTTCCACATTTTCCCAATTTCAACTATAGATCTTTCACATACACCAGATAGTCCTCAATTATGTTGAAGGAATGAGGATCGAGAGAGATCAACTCTTTCTCTAATTGCATGACTTGGCATTCATCGAATTTTCCTAACAAGGACTTCAACTTCTTCTAGACTTGATGAGGGAAGTCGATTCCATTGGTATGGAACCAAATCTATTGCAAGATATAGGTCGTGATGACCTCAACAACCTCATCCTTCTTTCCATCAACAATAATATTCATCTGGTTGTCCATCAGATCTGGAATCACAATCTTGGTATATTTCCAAAGTCCCTTACTCTTGAGTAAGGTCTCCATATTTGGTGACCAGATAACATAGTTCAATCCATTTAGAATAATAAGATCGATCTTAGAAGACATCTTCGATATCTCAACATATTTAATCTGATCCACAGGTTATAATGAACAAATCACCAACCCATAGTCAATCATGAATAGATCTGACTCAACAATATTTGCAGACAATGGGTGAGGTCTTAAAACAATCGCTCAGATATTGTTTTGGGGATTCGGTGTAACCATGTGTGGAACAAATAATGGAATCTGAAAAATAATCAAAGAGAAATAACTTCACAGAAGATCGGTGGTGTCTAGATACATCGTTACAACACTTAAGCACGACACATTTGATCAGAACATCATAATGCATATTGAACATATTGACTTGCATGATTTGCACACTTTGTATTACATTACTTTTTTTTAATGATGACTCATCGAGTCCTTTATTTATAGTCTCAATATCTAACCAACTTCCTTGAAGTCGAGAAGATCTTATCCACATACAACCATCGGTTGTTAGAAATGACTTTGTCAAATCTACATTGTCTAGTTGGTTAGTCAAATTAGATCGACCCAGCCATCAATGCATCCAACTCGTAGTCAATTTCTTGGCTAGTCGATCCATCGACTAACTTTCTTCAATTTCTAGTTGACTACTCGACCGACTAAGGTTGACTACAAGTCGACTATCCATCTGATTGATTGATGTCGACATCTAGTCGACCACCTGACTAATTGTATCCATCTGTTGGTCGACCGTCTGACCAACTAACTCCATGAGAAGTGTGATGAACCGTCATAACATGAGGTTCCAACTAATAGCTTATAGTTCCCACCAATCAAGAAACTAGCCAAAGAATGAATAAAATATGCTATGAATTCAAGACTACAGACATGTGGGAAGATGTTATAGGATGTAATTCTGATTTTAAATGTTAAAGGACATATTTCTACATGCCCACATATATATAGTTCCAATTTTCCACATACATAAGAGTTCTAAATTCGTCTGGCTGGCTACAACTCATGACAATTGGTCAATAACATATTGTTATAGTGGCCAAATTCATCCTTTCCACATGGAGAAAGTTTTGAGCAATTATGGTGACCAAAGGAATCCATCAATTCGTTGCCATGAGAAGTGGAGCATTACTTCCGTTGGGTGCATCTATGCATGCAAATCCATAATGTTATAACCAATTACTAGAGTGTTCCCATTCTTGTCCAGAAGAAGTAATGAACACGCTTCAACATACATTTACACAATTAATTTACCAGTATGATTTCCCACTGCACACATAGATTCTCGATATCCACATGACTTGGGATTTTGATAAGAAATTGTTAATGTTTTGTATGGATTTGGTTTCAGAATGCTACACTCCAAGTTTCATTTTGTAACCAACAACAAAACCTCCCAAGAATATAGGAACATTTTCAATTCTATTCCTAAGTGCAAAAGATACCCTCTTGTGCTATATAAATAGAGTATTCACATTCATGGGAAAAAAAAAAGAAGCAAAAGTTGTTGTTTGCTTTGTAATATTTTTCCATTAGTACATATAATCGATATTTTGTTTCCTGTGCATGATCACTCCATAGTGTGTGTGGTATGATTTTGTAGTGAAGGACATAGGTTGAACCCTTGGAGGGGGCCACTCCAAGGTAAGGCGTTGTGTATTCCCTCTATACATATGTGTTAAGTGTATGTTGTAGCTTTTACCTTGTTTATGTTCAATTATTTATGTTAATTTCTTTCCTAGAATTTATTTGTTTTATTTTCGATAGAATGTTTGGTCGCAAAAATAGAACTCACTCATGATTACAGTCTAACAATAGAGCAAGAGAAGTGTTATCATAGGACTAGTTCATCTATGGTYTCACCCTAAGAGGAGCCATARATCATAATTGAAATCATAAGTGATAGAAGCTTTTGAATGTGTTTATTTTAATTKTATGCAAGTGTGCTTTAATTTTCTATAATGCAATTTCCTTTTCTTTTGTAGAAGCATGTTAGAAAACATGTGGAAGATMAGAATATGTAGYCTGCACAAACAATGCATGGAATCTAGCAAATGTTAGGACCATGGRTTGACAATTTAATGAYAATCTATCGTGTTACTYATATTTCCCATTGTGGAGTAATAAAGTAGCYCGTCAAATATGTTGTTGATGAAGTACGGTCAACAAGTAGTCGAAAAAAATTAKGACTTTGTYGATTAGGGATTGTTRGTCRACTAGCACATGATTCATAGTGATCATAGAATTGAGTAAGCCTRATCATTTATTGGATTACATATATTTGTACMTCTATRGAATTTAGGCAAGCAAACAAGTGATGACTAAATTCAAAAAATACTAGTAAACAATGTGGATTCCACATCAACAATAACCATAAAATCAATTCATTGTTTTGAGGTAGYTGACATCAAATGACCTATGGAAGTCAAATCAATACATGAAGAGAAAAATAACAATTTTAACTGACTCTTGGAAATGACCMATAAGAAAGTGGACTTATTGAAATTGAGAGGTTAGATAGGAGAGGATACTAAAACAATATTACATGGCTAACATAGTTTAGTAGTGTACAGAAGTTGAGAAGAATCTATAAGCTARACTAGCGAGCTTTTATTTATGGTCAGACTATGGAATCCAAGAAGTAGCAAACAAAAGAAGCCATAAGCTAGGTTAGAGATTTAACTTTCAAATTTGTGAATTTGATTAAAGGATCACAACCAATTTGTCGARAAGAGGAACCTTATAGAATGAAAGTCTTCAATAKTAATCATTCAACATGTAGAGACTCTACTCCCTTTGGTTTTGAGACTCCAAGGAGAAAACACRTTTTCTTAACCATTAAGCCCACTCAAATTAAACCTTAAATGATAAAAATATTACACCTTAATAAATTTTATCCCTTTTACTAATTAACAAATCCAAATTTAAGATAGATTTAAAGTAGTGATGAAGTTAAAACATATGTTTAGGGCATAGTCCATAAATTTGACATATATAACATACTCAAATTGTCAATTGGATGTTCAATATGGCTCTAGAGGTCTCATTAAATTATTTGTTTGACTTATTTCCCAAWATCTATGAAACAATGTCCATTAATGCATTTTAACTTCAAGTCTTCTTTACCATATATCATTTCACAAAGATTTTTAATTTACTTCATTTAAGAAATGCTTAACTAAGAAAAAGCTCCAAAACAGTTTTTTCATAAGAAATAGCCCACTCTTATAGGTGTAATATTGGGAAGATTTGGATTTTTTTTTGTTGGTGTTTTCTTATCCTTTTTTTGAGAAAAGTTGACTAAACATTTAAATTTTTTATTGAAATCTTGAATATCACTACTTATCTTTAAAAATAATTTTCTTTTAATCTTATTTTAATTTATTGATATTACTTATAACTAAATATTATTTTAATTATAATTGTAAAACATATTAATGAAAAAAACAAAATTGTAAGTTGTAAATTATTTGTCTTTTTAGATTTGTTTATATAATAATAATAATCAATAATAAAAGATTATTTAATTATAGTTATAAAACATATTAATGAGAAAAACAAAATTGTAAATTATTTGTCTTTTTGGATTTGTTTATATAATAATAATAATCAATAATAAAAGATGAAGATTTTCCTTTTTAACTACTTACACTTTCCACAAAAAGATGGCCATAACATATCTATTTATATATATAACAAATTAAAAAAACAAATAATTTATCATTTACAAGTATATATATATATTAAGAAGTTACAAATTTAAATTGAGAAAAAAATAGGATATATATATCTTGGTAAACTCTATCAGATTATTATATTTATTATATAAACATATATTGTTTTCTACTCTGTAAATTCTTCATTTTTTCTTATTTTGCTATTACTTTCCACACCATAATTCATTCTTATATTACTTCAAATGTTATAATTCATTGGGCTCAAAAAAACCATATTTCATTCTTATATTACTTCAAATGTTATAATTCATTGGGCTAAAAAAAAAGGTTAAACCAAAAATGCAAAACGTGGTGGAGAGACACAGAATCTGTTAAGAATGCCAAAAGAATAACCAAGTAATAACACTTTATATAAAATGTAAATAGGGTTTAAAAAAAATCTGAATCATTGCCTTCAATCTGACCATCATCATCTCTCTACAAATAATGCTGGTAAACAATCATATATAACAAATTTCTAAATAATTACAAGAAAATAGAGGGAGCGTATAAATAGCTTAATTACAAAGCTATTGAACGATACATATCTGGTCGTTTCAAATTTCCCTCCAAAATATGATAAAGGGCATATTTTCTCATACAATACATGACAGGACACGGCCACAGAAGATCGTTACAGAAGAGCCCAGTAACTGAAACTTCTCTGGTTATAGATTACAAGAGTTTGTGAATATAAGGTGGCAGGTGCTATACTTATACTGGCCATGATAATGGATTCCTATTCTCGAACTATGCAATGTACATTATATTATAATGGCTTTTTCCCAATCTCCAATAGTATAGTATAACTGCTATTTAACGGCCATAAATAATCTTAGGCTCATTAAGATTAATGAGTGTAACGGCTTCCAGGATAACTCCTCTCATGTATATTTTGCTTTGCTTTGCTACACAGTCATTCATACTACAGTAATATTTACCATAAAGCTACTGCTTTCCCTACAGCCTGTAATGCAATGGCTTCTGGCAAGATTCATAAGTATTGCTTTCTTTAACAGGCCCTCCGAGGATATTATACTCTATCAGCTCTGAGAATGCGAATATGAAGAAGGAGTCGAATTCCTGTGAATTGTGACTGTGATTCCAATGCTCATGCGTAATATTGTTAACAGAATCATCGGGAGAGATACATAGACTTCTGGTATTTTTCTTGATCAGCGACTGGAATCGAGCGATTGCCCCCATGGCGGAGTCCCAAAGTAAGAGAGACATGATCACCGCTTCCAAACTGTGCAGATGTCAAGTCCTGTTGATGATACAGTATTCCACTGCTTCCGTTGAGGTGGTTGTAATTAGAAGAGAATTCAAGACCAACTTCAGAGCGTGGGACATTTGTTTTTTCGTTGCCATGCTCATGATCCTGATTTTCCTCCTGCTTCCTTTTAATTCGAGCGATCATGGGGTTGGCTGAAGACATATTACTTTCTGCTTCACGAGTTGTAATTATCTGATTAACTCCTGATCTGAAGCTGCCATCAAAATTTTCCTCCTGGACGACGCTGGAATCCAACGGTAAGCTCACGGCTGCACTAGTGCTGTCCTGCCCATTTTGTGATAGATCGTTCTTGAATTCTTGAGAGTCAGAATCAGAAGAGTATTGCTTATGATCACCAGGTCCTCCTGGAGTTTTCCCATGCTTATTTGTACCTTTCTCATCGTTCTTCCCGACAGGAAGAGTTTTCTGTTGTTTAACAGATTGACCACCAGCGTTAATTTCAGACTCCTTGAGTTCCTCCTGGTACATATCTTCTATCATCGGCTTCCAGAGTCTCACTCTAGCGTTTATAAACCAATTGGAAACCTGGAAATAATTTCAGATGTAATAAAATTATTCATTACTTAAACCAATACTCATCAATGTTTTTATGGTAATAAACTTTTTAGTTTTGTGAGAGCACAGCATCTGAGAAGGCAGTGAGAATACATGTCCTAAAAATTGCAAAGTTGGAGTTTTAGCACTGGTGAAATGTGGAGCCAGTTTTACATGTTTCAGATTGTGCTGCTACACATATCTTAGATATTGATGTCCCCCGTATTTTTCTTAAGGTTAACCATTTCCCTCTTTTTGTTTGCTAGCCTGCAGTGGCACTTGATCTGTAGGATTAGCATGTTGTTAAGAAACTTAGATTTAGAGGTAGAGGTAGAGGTAGAGGTAGAGGTAGAGGTAGAGGTAGAGGTATCTAAACTGTTAAAGTCGAAATTATTTTGGTATCTAAGTTGTTAAAGTCAAAATCATCTTGGGATCGCAATTAAACTGAGTTTTAGTGGTTAGATTTTTTTAAATGTTTCTTCTTAGGTTTCAAATTTGGATTGTCATATATATCTAAACCCACAACACCTCTGCCACACCAACTTTTAGTATAACTGGATTTTTTTAGATATCTCCTCCCAAAACTTCAAACCTAAATCACCATGTAAAACCAAATCCATCCAAACCAATCCCTCTATCAAAATTTCACAATGTTAAACATTTAGTTTGCATGAGGATGATGGTAATTTTGTTTTCTGCAAAACCAAATCCATCCAAACCAATCCCTCTATCAAAATTTCACAATGTTAAACATTTAGTTTGCAGGAGGATGATGATAATTTTGTTTTTTACTATTTTGGAAAGGGTAGGGTAGATCCATCCAAACCAATCCCTCTATCAAAATTTCACAATGTTAAACATTTAGTTTGGAGGAGGATGATGATAATTTTGTTTTTTACTATTTTGGAAAGGGTAGGGTAGATGGTAAAGGTGTAGATATAAATTGTGTAATAAGATAAATGATGAAAATAAAGATATATGTGTCTAATATTCAAATAAGAGAATGAATAATAAGAAATGAAGCTGCGTATTCGTTATATTCATAAATAAGAAATGAAGTTACATATATTCACCAATAAGAAATGAAGTCATGTATGGTGAGGTAAAGTGAAGCTGTATTGTAACATAAATTAAATTTATTATATTAAAATTTACAAAATTGTTATCATTAAAAAAATTTAAAAAAATTATACGAAGTATTTTGTTTTTTCCAACCATAGCTTAGGTTAACCAACTTTAAATATAAATCTAATTTAGCTGTTGCTATTTAATAGATCTAGGTAAAGAGAGTTGTATGCCACACAGTTCAGTTTGCTGCACAAACCTGATTTCTTGTCAGACCGGTCTTCCTGGCCAGCATATGCTTATCTGCATCAGAAGGATACCTGAAGAGTAGTTTTTGTGAGGGGATTAGTTAACAAGTTTACTGGCACCTGCAATGGATTGGAATTGTACTATAGCAGAAAATCCGTTTTGAGAGGGGTGATTACTACTTACGGATTGAGAAAATGTTCAAACAGCCATGCCCGGAGAACACTGATCGAGTGTTGAGGAAGGCCTTTCTGAGGCCGCCAAGCTTCTTGCTCAGCAATCATTCCAACCTGCTGGAATGCGCGCTGCTGTCGAAGGCTCTGTTCTAAAAACCTCAGCCTCGGTGTCTCTCCCTTGGTTGTGCCAGGACCGCCAACTGACTCTTTCTCGCCTAATAGCTCGCACGTCGCTTTAACTTGATCTTTAATGGCGTCTTTTAAGCACCTGAAATGTCTTGACATGGCCTTGGATGCAGGAGCAAGATAAGGAGTTGCAGCTCCCACACCTGCTATGGATTCGAAAGAAGAAATTACCATCTCCCTGTGATCGCAATATTGGCGGTATTGCCTGTGTACCTGTTAAATGTTGATATCCAGCTGAGTTCAATCCATTAAAGGTCAACACCCATGTATTCTTCAATTAATGAACGTGACTGTAAAAAAAAATGTCTTAATTGAATGTAACAGTAGCAATGTCGTAATTGTACCGAAGAGCAACAAGATGTTAGACAAATACTATGCATCTAAGTAAAATGCATTTATTATAGTTTATAATTGTACAGACAAATATTATGCACTAAACTGTAGCACAGTTACTACAAGTTGTAGTATATATATCTGCCCATAGAAATACAATTTACTACAATTTCTGTTATAATTAGTACAATTTGTACTATATATATCTCTGTTCATAGAAATAGAAATACAATTTGGAGTAGTATATGCGTTAGTTAAATATTTTACTTTGAGTTTTTTTTTTTTATAGGAAATGTAAATTTGAATAAAATTGTTATTTTCTGTTGTTTAAATTACATTTTTAAATATATAAATGAATTCAATATGTTTAAAGGATTATACAAATTTAGCTACTCAAATCTTCCTCACAGAATTTCAAACAAAATAAAAATAACAATAACAATAAAACTGCCAAAAAAAAAATAAAACGTTTAAACTACGTTTAAAGTTTAAACTACTACGTATATTACGTATATAACTATGCTCATAGAAATTTAACTGTAATTTGAAACAGTACATGCCTCTGTGCGTAGAAATTTAACAGTAATCTGAAACAGTACATGCCTCTACGCACAGAGATTTAACGGCCTGTATACTGTCGCCAACTACAATAAATGCACTGCGCCTAAATGCATATAAATCACCCAGAACAACAAATGCACTGCACCTAAATGTATTTTGATCACCCAGAACAGTAAATGCACTGCACCTAAACACATCTAGGTCTCCCAGATGTTGGAGTTGGGTAGGGATGGGAAGATTGCATCAATATACACTGAGTATAAAAATATTAAATGCAAAATATATATACAACGATCAACTCTAAACTGTTATAGTTATTATGAAAAGATAAAGGCAATTTCACCATACAAATTTTTAACAATCAATGATTTCTGGAGAGAGCCGAATCAAATAAGTTGAAAACTCGCTATGGCTCATTTCCCACTGTTTTTTCACATTGTTCATTTTTAACTGTTTTTTTACGTTTTTACTAATGATAATTATAAATTCATTATAAATTAGAATGTATTGAATTTGATTTTTTTTTGACCTTGTTTCATTTTAATTGTTTTTTTTTTCATTTTTTTGTAAATTTGAAAGTGTTGAATTTGTAACTTTGAAAGTTAAAGAAAGGTATTTTTTTTGTTTGCTAATTTGTTTGTGACGTGTTGGACTAGTTTGTGGCTAAGAAACCATCACTCAGGGACATGGCACCCACAATGAGCCACACCAACCCTTACCATGGCTGGATTTTTTTGTCCCCCCAGGTTTCTAACGAGTGACTTTAACATCAATGAGTACCTTAACAGCACACTCCATCACCAACTATCCTACACCTAGAGGACAAATTAAAGCAAAGTATTAATGACAATGTATTAATCAACTAAACATTTTATATAACTTATTAATTTTATAAATCTTTATAATGTTTGTATTTAAATGGAGAATAATATCTTCAAAGAAATAACTTTATTGTAATTTTCATGTTAAAATAATATGTTCAAACATTAGACTTTTTCAATGTTAAAATAATATCTTCAAACATTAGATTTTTTGAACTTTTACACTAGAATTAAACATATCTTTGTGAAATCTTCATATTCTGTTTTTTTTTAATTACAATGTTGAATGCATAAATAGATTCAACACCCTAAAAACCCTAAGGGTACTTGAATTATATAGGCTCAATAACAACAATTTTTTACAAAATTTCAATAAAAAATTATCCAAAAATATAACCATAAAAACTCCAAAAAGCTAAACAATTTTAGTATGACTAAAATAAGGTTTATTTTATTATATGTTTTTTTTTAAATATAATATTGATAACTAATAATAATAATAATAATGTTATAGGCTAATTAAATACAAAATAAATAAAATAAATTATATTTAAATAAATAAAAATATGATAGATATGTTATTTAGATAAAAATAATATTATAATTTATATATTGATAATAATTAAAACGGTCAATTGGGTTTTATTAGTTAGTTGAGAGACAGTTCCAATTCACACAAGTGATATGTTGACCTTATAATGAGTGTATTGTTGTAATGCTTTGGAGTCTTGTTTTTAACAAACAAACAAAAAAAAAAAAAAATAGTTTTATTAAGTACAACAAAATTACAACTAATCTAAATTTAGCTGACCTCACTCCTATCCCAAAAAACCCTTCATTGAGTTCACATGTTGACCTTATAATGAGTCTATTGTTGTAATGCTTTGAAGTCTTGTTTTTAACAAAAAAAAAAAAAAAAAAATTTAGTTTAATTAAGTCCAACAAAATTACAACTAATCTAAATTTAGCTGACCTCACTCCTATCCCAAAAACCCTTCATTGAGTCACTCATCACAAATCCATATTAATAAATGAAACTCTTAACACTCTTCCTCATCCCATCCCATTCTCTACATGGACATCTTAAACTCGCATCTATGAAGTCCTAAATTTGAAGTCCTAAGGTTTAAAGAACTAAAACTCAAGCTGTCATCTCATTTAGTAAATCAAAAGTTAAAATTAAATTAAAAAAATCCCTTTAATCACTTCATAAATTAAAAGTTATTTTAAATTTAGATTACTAACTAAACTAATCAATATTTCTATCACTTCTACTAAAAACTAAAGAAAAAAAATATATGGCAACTGATCTGCCCTAATTAAATACATTCATTTATTTATAAATATTTTGAGTCATAATCGGAAAATTAAACACAATTTATTTCACTCTTTTCTTAAAAACACATTTTTTAATTTTTTTTTTAATAATTTCTTTCAATATTATAAATACATAATTTTTAATATTATAAATACATAATTTATGTAGTGTAGTAAATTTTTATTTTCCTTTATTATAAATTTGATAAATGTTTGTTTTGATAGTTAATCCTAAAAAATTTTGAAATTTTTTATAATAATTAGTCATAATTACTATTAAAAGTTTTGAAAATATTTATAACTAAAAATATTTATAACTACATGAATCATGTATTGTACTAAATTTTTCTTCACTTATTATTATAAATTTGATGAAGTTTGTTTTCACAATTGGTCATAAATTATGTTGGAAGTTTTGCAAATATTCATTTCATTCTTTATTTTTCTATCCTGTTATATTCACACTTTAAATATTAAAAAATATCTATTTTTAATAGGACAAATATTAAACATATAAATTCTCCAACATTCTTCAAAATGTTTTTACCTTAATTAGAATAAGGTAAACATTAGCATAAGGTAAACTAGTGTCTGAACCAATGCTTCTCCATTTTCCAGAACGTAACAGAGAAAACATCTGTGTGTGAACACCTGAAGAGATTTATAAGTGGCAGAGAGATCTGTCATACTTTCATTATATGTGTGGTGGATATTCAAGGTAACGCCAGGTACAATTCAATTCTTATCGTAATATTTATCTTGTCTGATCGAGATTCAAAGTAATGTGAAGTACAATTGAATTCGTATCGGGATCACTGTTTACAATCAATTATCCTTTTTTCACCACAATTGCCAACAGTCATATACTGGGTGATAATGTTTGGCAAATCACCCAGTATATGACTGTTGGAAATTGTGGGACATTTGAGAATTTTTTATGTTTTACAAAGTTTCTCAACTTGTTGCATCAATGTTTCAAGGTAAGTATTTATAATAGTCAGTCTGCTGTTTAATTATATTTGATTTATTCAATAATAAATAATAAGAATAA
>ML781182.1:974821-1001327 GCA_009831015.1 Picea engelmannii | reverse complement strand
TGGTTTTATTCTTTATAGTTGTGTGGGGTTTCTAGAGTTATGGTGTGGGGAGAATCATTTAGGGAGCCATCTACACTATGATCTTGGATGGGTGTTAGAGGCCCTCCTTTGCACTAATAGGTTTTTCTCTTTGGATTATTTGTTGTACATTTTTGGCTTTGTTGTGTCTATACGATGCGGATATCTGTAATGGTTTCTTATAGTATCTTCTTGTACCCATTCATCTATTGGTTCTCTGTATTACTACCAAGGGTTTTTGTGGTGCATGTTGGTTCACTTCTATTGAAACTTTTGGCATAATGAAAAGAGAGACTATCACTGCATAAATAGGTGTTGTGTGCTTTCTGACTTGAAGAAAATCAAAATCCAAAGAAATATAGAAAAATGTGAAAAAGATGTTATGGAAGTCCAATGTAATTTCACAAACTCTAATTTTAGATGGAATTACATGCATGCAGAATAGGAATGCATGCAAATGCAAATGGTTGAGAATCAAATTTGTGACAATTGTGCCATGGAGACTATGTTTCTATGGTTGGCTATTAGGATGATAACCATGAATTTAATTCTTTCATGATTTTCACTCTTAGAAAATATTTGGAACTTAAATCTCAATTGGGTTATGTGAAATCTATGGTCTATCACCTTGTGATTCATTGGCCTTACCACACAAGTTTCTATTCCATCTCTCCACTCTTTCTTTTGTAGTGATTGCCAAAGATTTGTCCTCTGAGGCCTTCTTTGGAAGCGCAAATTGTTTCAAGGAGTAAAAACTCATTAGTTGAGAAGGTTTTTATGAATGATAAGATGTTAGTGTGCTTAATGGATGAACACAATCCAAGCAAAGGTGAAGACATAGATGTCCAAGTTGGAAATGCTATTGACATAAAACCCAATACAATAGAGGAAGGAACCAATACCCTAGTGAGTGAATCTCACCCAATAAAGCAATATTTATGCTAACTCTAAAGAAGTATGTCTTGATTAGGTACATTAAATCAACTTTCACTCAAACAGAAATAAATTTGATTAAGAGATCATTCTCATAATAAGGGTCACCATCTTCTTCATTGCTACATTTCATCTTCATTTGATTATAATGTTTGGTGGGCTCTTTACATACATAATAAGATAATTAAAAAACATACATAATAATATAATTAAAGAATAATCCCCATTACCCAACTCATAAATCATGGTTCCTTATCATTATCTCACTCTTCACTTTGTGAATATTATAGGTAGATATTTTATTTTCTATTTTTTTTCATTATTCCTTATCATTATCTCACTCTTCGCTTTGTGATTATAAGAGGTAGATATTTTATTTTCTATTTGTTTTCATGGTTCCTTATCATTGTCTCACTCTTCACTTTGTGAATATAAGAAGTAGATATTTTATTTTCTATTTTTTTTATTAGATAGTGTAGAGTAGCTTTATTATTATTGCAGTTTGTTATCATTGTCTCACTCTTCACTTTGTGAATATAAGAGGTAGATATTTTTTTTTATTAGATAGTGTAGAGTAGCTTTATTATTATTGCAGTTTGTAAGGTAATATATATGCACTATCTATAGAGCATTAAGAAAATATAAAAATAGGTTAAAAATGAATATTTTTTATTTCATTAAATGTATTTTTTGTTTTGTAAATGCTAATGTAATTTTTGTATTTCCATGTTAATTTGTACAAAATTATTTTACTTGTTACAGTTTAAAAAAAAATAGTCGTTTGAAATTCTGTTAGAAATAGTTGGATCTGTATATTTGAGTGGCTAATTTTGTAGAATCCTAATGCTTCAAAGGTTTTTCTTCACGTTGAATCCATTTTTACAACAGAAAATTATGATTTCTTGCAGATTCATGTTCCGTAATTCCAGAAAAAAAACAAAACTTCGAACAGTTAGACAACTCCAAAAAATAACCATTTTAACTGACTAATTTTTAACAAATTTTTTGACAGATCTTATTCAAATATTGAACTCCCAAATTTTTAGCATTTCTTACCAAATATTGAACTCCCCGAATTTTTAGCATTTCTTACCAATCTTGTCCAAAATATTGAACTCAGAAATTCATTATCCAAATTCTACAGAAGAGAAAAAAACTATCACTTCAATATTCGAGACCAGAAGGAGATATTTTTACCAGCCATTGCTTTCCCTCCAACCGCTCCGGTGTCCCACCGATCATCCCCTCCGGTGTCCCACCGATCATCTGCGGGGACTTGGCCGCTTGAATCACCGCACACGATCTAATGTGCCATCATCGTCAATAGTAATTGACTGGTTCGCCGTGCAGTCGCCGGCGACATCGGCTCTCCTGATTCGTGAGCCACAAATTCTGCCAGCGTTTCGGTCATCAATGCTACCAGCACATGCATTCAATGGGCACCCATAACTTGATGAGGACGGCCGTATTTTGCCCAACAGATTCCACATATTAAATTGTGCTGTGGCTGTGGCCGTCTGTGGTCCTTCCCGTCGGGTCTCAGTCGGACCCGGTTTCCGAGACCGTGGGGTTCGGGTTGCTCCTTCCAACCACCTAACATCGGATTATAATCTTTCAAGTTGCGTCCACCACGGCTCCACGATGACGCCCGAACTCTCGTGTGGGTCTCACCCGGCCCTCACGAGTTTAGAACCTCAAAAGGAAATATTTACCACCCATGGCATGTGACCATTAAATCTTTCTTCACTCCACGCGTTGCTTTGTATGTGAATCAAGGTTGGTCTTCTTCTCACTGGACCCCACACGGCTATAAAATTTCCTCTCTCCTGGCTAGCTACCCCACAGATTAGGTTTTGTTTATCATATTTAGTTTTATATTTTTATTTTTTTCATTTTATTAGAATTTCTTTGTATCTATCGAAATTTAGTCATCATGATGGGATATATCTATAATTTTTTAATTGAAATCAAAATTGAGTTATTATAAAAAATTTCATTAATTAACTACTAAACCATAACTCAACCAAATAAAATGGATAAAAATATCTTACAACTAATTAAAATTTAATTCTTTATAAGTTTTTATAATAATTTAAGTTGTAGTCTAAACATTCTAAGAAATGATTTTTTTTCTGAGAATATTTTTTGGGGATATTTGCCCGAAATCCAACAAGAAATAATAATTTTCTACAAATTTATATTACTAGATTCCCAAATAAAAAATCATTTCGTAGACAACATCCTAATTTAACTCACTCATTATTTTAATATTTCACCTTTACATTAAAATATTAGTTTTATGGCTCAAAGGGGTTGGATCCAATTGTGGAAAGCGAGGAGTTTTTCACTGTTGGGCAAGGTTCAATTCTCATGAGGGCTTTACCTGGAGCCATGGGGGCACCTTGCCAGTCGCGGTTTCTCAAGCCACAGGTTAATCGCATAGCCAACAGGTCCCGCACAAATTAACAAACAAAAAAAAAAACATTAGTTTTATGCTTTAATTTTCATTTTATTAGAATTTCTTTCTATCTTTTCAAATTTAGCCATCATGATGAGACATATCTATAATTTTCTAATTGAAATCAAAATTGAGTTAATGATAAAAACTTTCACTAATTAACTACTAAACCATAACTCAACAAACTAAAATGGATAGAAATATCTTACAATTAATTAAAATTTAATTCTTTATACATTTTTATAGTAATTTAAGTCGTAGTCTAAACATTCTAAGAAATTATTTTTTTTTTAAGATATTTTCTGGGGACATTTACCCGAAATCCAACAAAAAATAATGATTTCGTGCAAATTTATATCACTAGATTCCCAAATAAAAAGTCATTTCATAAAAGAGTTAGAAAAAGTTTTAATTTAACTCACTCATTATTATAATATTTCACCTTTACATTAAAATATTTTATTAAAAATTGTCATATTTTAATTTAATAATAAAATTAATTAAAATTTACCAAATTATAAAAGTTTGATTCTCAACACATTCTTATTCTTTTATGAAATTATTAAAAATGCAAGTTAATGAAAAAAATCATGAAATTTACGATAAAAAATTGATTCTCAACACATTCTTATTCTTTTATGAAATTATTCAAAATGCAAGTTAATGAAAAAAAAGGCTTGAGATGTAAGATATGACAATGACTCTCCCATATAACTTACATTTGAGATTTACATTAAAACAATTTTACCCACATTAAAACAATGTTAATAAAAAATGGTTGGATTGTGGTTTAATTATAAGGTTGGTTGGAATTTGCCATTAAATGTTTCATTCTCAACTCTTTTCTTTCATAAGTTTTATTTAAGAATACCCAAACTGACACGCTCTGGGAGTTTGATATGATTAATGAAGCGAAAGAGTCAAGATGTAATGTATACTTGTTGGCATACCAGTAGAGCTAATGACCTTCCAATCCTTTGAAAAAGCAATAAAATATAAATATTCTTGTAATATGACGTATGTCACACATCGATTGTGGCATAGTTACAAATTGTGAAATGATGTGCATTTCAAGGTTGTAGTTGTCCTATAGAATTTTCTTAATACAAATTCAAATGTCAATTACATAGTTATAAATTATGAAATGACTTGCATTATTTTATGGAATTTTCCTTAAATACAAATCCAAATGTCACATTTGTTTATTCTTTTTTACTGGGAGAGTAAAAATATTAATGACATAGGTAACTTGTCAAACATATTAATTTGATATTTAATTTTTTCTAATTGAAGTTTAAATAGTAACCTATATGTACATATAAGGGATTTCATAAAAAAGTGGCTTGTGATTACAACCTTCACATATAAAGTCAAAACTCAAACAAATGTGGCTTATCTTTTGTTAAAATAACCACTATCATATAGTGTAACTTACCATAAACAAAAATAAGGGTTGCAAAGGTGGATCACGTTGATAATAGAAATGAAGACAAAACTAAGAATAACTAACCAACAAGGAAATCAAGCTCCACCCCGTTTTCCTTTTCTTCCTTTCCCCTTCTTAGTGTCATAAGTCCAAATATCACCCTCATGAAAGTTAGATTCTCAATAATCATTAACTACCTATTGTTTGTCTCATGGCATTGTGGTGCATCATCTTGATTGAAAGAGTCTGATTCATGACTTCTTTTTCCATTCCCAAAGGAGCCACTCGTCAAATATATAGGATGCAGAGTTTCCCTAAATCATTAGTATTGACCCCATCCTATGGAGGGACAAAAATCGGTTTGGCATTCTTAGAACGATCAATAGTAGATAGTTTAGTCGTGGTTGTAGAAGTGGGATAGGTGGTGTATGCATGGGGTTTGGTGGAGTCTACCTCTTTTGTAGTACTTATAGACTTCTTCCACCATGAAGAAGCTTGGGAATCTCCTTTAGAATGCTTTTTCTCCTTTGTGTTTTTGCATGAGGTCACCATGTGGCCATTCTCAAAGCACACTCTATACTAGAGCACAATATGTCCATAATCCACTACCAACATCCACTAGTGCTCACCATAGTGCACCACTATTTGTTCTAGGATCCTTTCAATCAAGTTGATATAAATATAGTGGCAAACAAAGGTTGTAGCAAACCTTTCCATAGTAGTTCAACATAGAGAAATGAAGTTGATCCTAAGTACCTCCCCGGTGGTCTCTAAGGAGTTGGGATTCCAAAACTCCAACATAGGGTTCATTAAAGCAAACCAATAGAAGAACACAAGAAAGAGTCTTAGAGCACAAATTTTAGGTAATGTTTCCACATCAATATAAAGAGACTTTCCCCTCCCATGAACCATGGTCTTCTCTTCGCCACTTCCAGATGATCTTCAAAAGATCCTACCTCAAGCACATGAAAACATTTGCCTATAGGGAAGAGGATTATGAGATTCACAAGAAAGGAACCCCAAGACTCCTTGACACAAGCCCATGGTAGTTGGAAAGATGACCTAAGGGCATTGAAACAATAGATGGCTACTTGAACCTTAAGGCACTCAATGTCTAGTTCAACCCATCTAAGCCTCATGAAAATGTTAGGAATATTTGCAAATTTCTCCTCATAGAATGAAAATGGTGTCGCTTCAAAGGACACACCAAGAGGTATTCAACCCTTTGCACTATGCCATAGAGCTTCATCTTTGAAGGAGACCATCAAGAGGTGAGGTTGGCCCTATGTTGATTGCATCCTTAGTGCCATAGCTAAAGGATGTGATTTATGGCCATCATAATTAGACTTTGTAACCTTGATAGGAAAAGAGAGGGAACCACCAATTGATTCCAAGAGATTATTGAAAAAGAAATGGACTATTCTAGGTTGTCCCTTAGGAAGTGGAAACACCCAATAAGCATACACACAAGCCCTTATACTTGTAGGAGTCATGGCCTTGGGTAGAGGAGGAGGAGGGAACTTTGATTGCCTTCCCATCTAACATGTGAGCACAACACAACTCAACATATAGTGAGAAAATACCCTAATCCTCAATGGCCATATGGATTTTGGTGTTTCTCCTAATATTTATGTTAAAATGAATTACCACAAATAAAAAGTCCTAAAGATCAAAACGTTATATAAAAACACTAACATAACATTTGTAATGTCCCCATTTTTGGATTACCTTACTCTGCAATTGTAGATGACCTTATGGGTTTATGTCAGCCTGACCAAAGGGGTATTGTGAGGTTAGCAGTGAGCTCGGGCAGTTTGGAGGAGTTATATGATGCTTTGAGAGGCCCTCTTATCATCTTTCATCATCAAGTCACTCCCATGCAATGAGATTTCGATTTCGTTGCATTTCAACCATTTCTGTAATTTGGGAGTATTAATGGACATTATTTAATGGATTGCACTAAGGTTGTCATTTTAATAATTTATCTAAGAGAGGTACCTTGGTGTAATAGCTCATTGGAACCGAGATGAAGAGCTCTAAATGGTGGAGACAATAACAAAGTGACTTTCAATGTCCAAAAATGCTTTAAAGTCTAATAAATCCCTTTTTGAAGTAAAAGGGTTAATAAATTAATAAAGTGATTTTACTAAAGTTAAATTAAAATGTCACTTAAGTGTAAAAGGGTAAAAGGGTTAGCAAAAGGGTGAACAAGGAAATAAAAGATGAATGAGGGTGCCCTCTCTCATTATGCATTGTTATTTTCTAAAAACAATTTGGAGAGAGCTCTTGTAGCTTTGGCTCTTGGGATGAAAAACCCTAGAGAAGAATATTCGGTTAGGTGGTGAAACTATCCACCCCAGTTGATCGTAGAGGATAGATCATACAATTATTTAATTATTCTTCATTATGGTTGATATTTCTTCATTTGGACAAAATTTCCTTTGGTTGAGGACAATTTTGCTTGAGGAGGATGAGTTAGCTTGTGCTTGTGATTTTGGGTATTGTAGGTTGCATTTTCTCAGCTTGGGGGCCGATTTACTCTTAAGAGATGAATTCTAGTTGTGGTGGTTGTATTTATTTGGGCAATGGGGGTGATTCTAGTGTGGAGGGAGCATTCTTGGAGCTTGGCCTCTTTTCCTTTGCGGGCAGACTTTATGTGCTAGAGGAGGGCCGATTTTCTTTGCATCAAAGCTATATCAGTTGATGGGTGTTATTTGTTGATTGTATTGAGTATATTTTCTTGGTGGGGAGTTGTTCTTACCAACATTTTTACCCAGTTGTAACAAGTCAGGTTTAACTAAATAAAATCAACAATTTTTTGAGATATTCCATTGTTGTTATATCATGTTTGTTCAAGATATTCCTTGGGTATTTAGATGTGATGTTTTATATGTACAATGAACACTTAAATGGCATTGAAACCTTTCCCAATATTTAAAACTTTATGTGGAAAAACCAAACAACAAACACTAAAACTCATTACAATGGAATAAAACCTACAACCTATGTGTTTGACGAAATTCATCACCCAAAAATACACATAATTTGTTACAACAATGAAGGGAAATTTGTGACAATAGTAGGAAGTGTTTGTCAAATGTCCTAAACCACATTAGAATATTGGTGAGGGATATTACAATGGTATAAGAGTCTGTTTTCCTCCTAATCCGAGGGGTAAACCGCAAAGGATTTTTTCAGATTGTTATCAATAAGTGACCATCGTTTATACCTTTACATTTCAGCAGGGTAATTTGGTAGCAAGGTTTTCACTCATGGGTTTAAGAAAGATGAAGAAAAATCTAGAACTCGTGGAAGAATTTTAGCAAGTCTCTCAAGAAACTCAAAGGAATCTAAAAATATTTTTAGAGCATTGTGAGTTGTTGGAGCCTCACTCATCAGTTGGGAATAAAAATGAAGTGTTGTCGGATTATTTAAGGGAGTATGAGGCACTTGGTGAGGAGTTTCACGCAACCATGTCATTAAAGGACTTTTGCACCATCAAATATGAAGTGGTTGGTGATGTGGATACCTCATCTCATGAGGAAAGTTTGAAAAAACCCATAATGAATTATGGGAAGTGCATGCATCTACTCATATTGAGGAGGTGTGCAATGAGGTTGAAAAAACATGAACCTTTAATACACCATTAGAGCCATCCTATGAGGCTGATGGCACTAGTGCTTATGACGAGCATGTTGATTACACACATGATGATCATGATGAGCTTCATATGGATTTGAGTTTGGCACATTCTTCATCATTTCAGTCATCTATGGAATTTAGAACACATGAGGATGTTAGTGATACTTATGGTTTGAAGAGCATTCAGATTTACACGAGCTTGGAGAGGGGTATGGCTTAGAGACTTTTGATTATACACATAGTCTACATCCCATAAATCATGAGCCACTTCTTTTGGGGAGCCCATTGATGACTCAACATAAATTTAGATGGGGGAGTTGAGAAAGGGAGTTGAGCATATACCTTGTGGACTAGCCATCAAGGAGGTATTTGCACCCACTTATTGTGGGAATGGATATAATTAGGATGTGGACACGTCGGTATGGTATTGTGAGGTGATTCCTTCAGAGAGACTTCTTGACATGGACTTTGAGCATATCATTGAGTTTGGATTTTCTAGGGGTGAGAAGTTAATATATGAGATTCATCGAGCAACATATTCCTCGAAGATTGATCTTCTATTGGGATATCACCATACTACTTTTGAGTGTCATTATGGGCACTATGATTTCTTGGTCATACCATTGGGGTTGACCAACATACTTGCCACCTTTTATTCTTGCATGAACCCCATCTTCATACTGTAGCTACATGGGTTTATGTTGGTGTTCCTTGATGATCTCCTCATATACAAAAGGACATGGGAGGATCATTTGAGAAAGTTAGATGAGACATGGGGTATGATGGAGAGCATATTCAAACATGGGACATAGTACTCTCCAGAGGTTGATTTTCGATTAGCCTATAATCAAGACAGGGACAAGGAGTTTGGAATGAGGAATGCTTTACATTGTGGTCATGTGATTAGTATTGAGGATGTATAGACAGATCAAAAGGAGATCCATGACACATTAGATTGGCTCACAAGGATTTCATCTAATTGGACGTCCCACCTTCTACTGGAATATTCCAAGGATTGTTTTGCATGCAAGTGGATATATGGTCATATTTAGGATGGCAAGTATAGAGTGGTGGATGATATCATATACTATAGATATACCATATACTTATTCCCCAAGTCCACACGTAGAGAAGAGATCATGAGGGTTATATATGATACACCCTCAGTAGGGCATCATGGGTACTTCCAGATTTACTAGTAGATCATAGGGACGTTCTCATGGAAGGGACTCAAGGACGATGTGTGGAGACAAGTGAGAGGGTGCATGAGTTTTCAGTAGAATGATTTAGAGCATACCTACCTAGCAGGATTATGGCAGTTTACACTCATTTCATGAGAGAGGTGGGAGAGTGTGTTAACATATTTCAATACAGGTCTACCGAAGGTGCATGGAAGGGACTACAATTTAGGAACTTCATCAGAGTATGAGGTGTCACATTTAGCAAAGTGGTTCTTTAGAGAGGCATTTAGGCTCCATAGGTTTCCTGAGTACAATGACCATTATCGGGACAACAAAAATATCAAGACATTTTGGCAGGAGTTATACAGATTAGCTGGCACAAATTTGATTAGTGTACCACAGTTGGAGTTGGTTGGTATGAGACATAATGGACTTCTAGTTTGGATGTGGGTTCCAAGAACTCATATGATTGGTCTGTTTCATTTTTGGGACACTTAGAGAGGAGATGATGGAGCTCTTTCTGATTCTAGTGATGAGATGGGATTCGATCATAGGATTTTGGATCCAGGTGCATATTCCAGCAGGATGTTGTTGATAGTAACTTCAATCCATGGGAAAAAAAAAATTGAGCTCTTGCAGGTTATGGTGCATCCGGTTGTGGGTGATTTTACGGACGGTGTCTAGATGTGTGCGATAGGTTGTGTGTGCTAGAGTATTAGGGATTTCCCCTATAACACTTGGATATTAAGTGTCATTGATGTTTTTTCAGTTGGTAGCCACATATGATTTTCTTGGTTGTTTGATTTTAGAGATGGTTTTGTTGACATCTTTTATACTAGCCCCTTGATAGTGTCTGATCAGCTTCATTATAGGAGTGACATGAGGGGATATGTAAGGATTATATGTTATGGTTGGGAAAATTTTCTTTTCTACTTCACAAGATTAAGTCTAGCAGAGAGATTGC
This sequence comes from Picea engelmannii, assembly GCA_009831015.1. NCBI lineage: Eukaryota > Viridiplantae > Streptophyta > Pinopsida > Pinales > Pinaceae > Picea > Picea engelmannii. The sequence goes on along the minus strand of ML781182.1, from coordinate 990,705 downwards.
ATCTTTGGACTTCACTGAGATACATTTGCAGGATACGATCCCTGATAGTGGGGGCGATTATTCCAAGTATTACATCTTGGGGATCTAGGAGTGGAGGATGTGGTCTAGGCATGAGGGTTAGACAATTATGATCAAAGTACTACAGTGTCATCATGGTGGTTTCTTCCTAGGACTAGCATGGAACCCTGAGATTACATGGTTTGACAGTTTGGAAACTGGTACAGATGGGAGAGTCAGTTTTTATTATCAGGAGCTCATTTATATAGTGCATTGGATTGGCTTCCTAGGAGTATGATTCTATGAGGTGTGGACTAAGTCTTTACGATATCTTATTTCTCTACTGATTGGTGGCCTTCAAGAGGCCTCTTGTGTCAGTACATTGCAGGACAATATTGTCGGCGATAGGTGCTCCACATATTTTAGATTGGTTTGGGACTCGGGGATCACTCTTAGTTTCAATTTTGGTCAGCTTGTTCATCATAGGATTGTGATGGCATTGGTTGAGGAAAAACAATATTTGGGAAGGGAGGATTGTAATGTCCCCATTTTTGGATTCTCTTACTCTGAAGTTGTAGATGACCTTATGGGTTTATGTCAACCTAACCAGAGGGGTAATTTGAGGTTAACAATGATATCATGAGGTTTGGAGGATTTATATTATTCTTTCATAGGTCCTCTTATCATATTTCATCATCAAGATCATTCCTACACAATCATATTTGAACTATGTTGCATTTCGACCGTTCGCGTAATTTGGGAGTATTAATGGGAATTATTTAATGAATTGCACTAAGGTTGTCATTTTAATAATTTATCTAAGAGGGGTACCTTGGTGTAATATCTCTTTGGAACCAATATGAAGATCTCTAAATGGTGGAGAGGATAAAAAGTGATTTTCAGTGCCCAAAAATGATTTAAAGTCAAATAAATCACTTTGTGGAGTAAAAGGGTTAATAAATTAATAAAATGATTTTACTAAAGTTAAATTAAAAAATCACTTAAGTGTAAAGGGTAAGAAAAAAGGTGAATGAGGAAATAAAAGAGGAATGAGGGCACCCTCTCTTAATATGAATTGTTATTTTCTAAAAATGAATTGGAGAGAGCTCTTGTAGCTTTGGCTCTTGGGATGAAAAACCCTAGAGAAGAAAATTGGGTTCAGTGATGAAACTATCCACCCTAGATGATTGTAGAGGAGAGATCATACATATCTTTCATTTTGCTTCATTGTGGCTGAGATTTCATCATTTGGCAGTAAGGTTTCCTTTGGTTGAGGATGATTTTTCTTGAGGAGGACAAGTTAGCTTGTGGTTTTGATTTTGGGTATTGTGGGTTGTGTTTTCTCATCTTGGGAGCCAATTTATTCTTGTGGGATGAATTATAGCTATGGTGGTTGTATTTATTTGGGAAAGGGGGGCTATTCTAGTGTGGAGGGCACATTCTTGGAGCTGCCCCGCTTTTCTTTTGTGGGAAGACTTTATGTGCTAGAGGAGGGTCGATTTTCTCCATTATTGAGGCTGATTTTATTTGCCTTAGAGATATATTAGTTTATGGGTGTTAGTTGTTGATTTTATTGAGTATATTTTCTTGGTGGGGAGTTGTTCTTACCAACATTTTTACCCAATTGTAACAGGTCAGGTTTAACTAAATAAAATCAACATTTTTATGAGATATTCCTTTGTTGTTATATCATATTTGTTCAAGATATTCCTTGAGTATTTGGCTGTGATGTTTTGTATGTAAAATGGACACTTAAATGGCATTGAAACCTCTCCCAACGTTTAAAAATTCATGTGGGAAAACCAAACAAAAAACACTAAAACTCATTACAATGGAATAGAACCTACAACCTAAGTGTTTGGCGAAAGTCATCACCCAAGAATACACATAAATTGTTACAACAATGAAAATAAATTTGTGACAGCAGTAGGAAGTGTTTTTCAAAGGTCCTAAACCACATCAACAAATTGGTGAGGGATATTACAACATCTTAACGTAACACTATTACTAAATGCACTATACAAACATGAACTATAATAAACAATAATAATGGGTTGTACTATTCACTTATGAGTATTCCTTTGTTGTTCCTTTCCCACTTAAACATAAACCTACAATAACAAGGCCTTACTAATCACCCATGAATATGCAAGAGTGGTGTCCCTAATTCTTATCCTTCCGCTTATAAAATAAAAATGGAAAGAAAAATGGAATTCATGGACCAAACGTGCCAGACATACATTCGAGAAGAATTGTTTTTATCCAAGTTTAGGGTTCAACCCTCCACATTTAAGTTATATTTAATATAGTAACATTTCTATATGTATGGTTGATCTAAGCATTGGACAAAATTGATACCTCTACAAGGTTTTACAACCATTTGTGAAGTTGATGAAACAAAGAAACTAAGATACTTAGTATGCACAATGTGTGTCCTTTCTGCAATATATAAGATTAAACATTGACCAACTTCCCTTGTCATTTGCTCCATGTTAAAAAAAATCTATATTTAAATTTGGAATAAAATACGTAAATTATATTGAAAAAAAAACATCCATTAAACCAATGGAACCATCACATACCATTTCCTATATAGATGCATCACTATTACCAAAAGTACCTCCAGATAGAGGACAAGGGTATCAATATCCCTTTCATATACTAGATACTTATTTCGGTTGAGGTTTTCTTTAGGAAAACTTTGTGTATGTTGTTAAGCCCTAAATAGTGGCACATTACCCCTTAATTGGGGAATATTACATTAGTAATGTTATTTTATTTATGTCGGCTTGGGTCCATTTGTTGTAATTGTACCTCCTAATCTCCTATATATACCAATGAGACATTTTCATTTGGAATCATCTTGTACTTGAACATTTTTGTACTGTATAAGGAGGTTTCCCCCTCGAAGAGGCTTATTATCTGAAATTATCTCTTTTTCAAGGCGTTGAGTACTTATTTTGAGGTTTTTCTATGCTATATTGATATTTGGTTCTTAAAATATGGTATCAGAGCTCAAGGTCTTAGGGTTTCACTGCTACATCTGAGGCACCTTGGAATTTTTTCTATAATTTGTTTTCTACAATGTTTCAGAAGGAAACTGTTGGAGGATATTTATTAGATGGATCAAGGTACATTGGGTTAAAATTTGAGCTCTTGAGGCCTTATACTTTCGGAGATACAACCTATGTAAGATAGGGTTTTGGAATCATCCTGAATTGAGTCATTGCAGAATTTTCGCTATAAAATAAGTTATTTAACGTTTCAGACCTTGAAATCCAGAGGTTATTCATATAAATTATTAAGGTATATGTGATAAAAATTTCATCTTCTGGGTCATCTTATATTTGTAGTTACACCCTGTGGAAGATAGGATATCTGACTAGTCCTATTGACTAGTCACAAGAAGGTGTTCTGGGTAAAACAATCATAACTTTTTCCTAGAGTATACAAATTGAGTGAGACCAATTGCATTGGATAATGGACATTCCACAGTATTTCTGGTAAAAGTTACAAAATGTTATATCAATTATTTTGTGTGGGGCATTCTACACAAGTGAGATCTCCTAGAAAGCCCAAAAATAAGAAAGTTGTGGGGAAGTTACCATAAATTCCACTTGGCACATCCAATTTTGATCAGACTTGTGGAATTGTAGAGAAGAAGTATCAGAGAACTACAAAAAGGAAAATTTCATACCTAGAAGGGCCGAAACTTTGGAGATACGGTAGAAAAAATATTGTCTAGCAGAACCACCTCAAAATCAAGGTTTAAAAGTGATACTTGGCCAACATGCCACCAAAAAAGGGAACTTCTACACCAAATAAGCCTCTAGAAAGTCCTACTTGGACTCTTGATGAAGGTGAAGAAATGTGTAGGGACATAAATGAATTACAAAAGAAGACAGTGACAAAAGATGAACTACACGGGATGATGGATTCAACTGAAGGTAAATTGGAGGCAATAATGGATACTAAGATGGATGGTTTAAAAAGGGATATCATGGAAGGATTGAAAAATTTCCTAATAGAGAGGACACCTAAAAGTGAAAATCTATCCCATGAAGTTCATGATGAGGACACAAGGAAGATGAATCAAGAATGGAGAAACTCCAACTTTGGGTTGAAGACCAACCACGTTCCTAAGATCTATATGAGGAAGTCTGATGGCAAGGACCCAATCACATGGATAAAGTCTTTCATCTACATAATGTGTCACATACACAAAAGGTATGGATTGCTTCTTTATATTTAGAACCCAATCAATTTGTATGGTATTGATGGATTTTTTCTCGCAAATCACTCGTCACTTGGACAATTTTCACGGAATAAATGATAACACACTAAGAGGATACAAGGAGCAATACCTTCTTTAGCCAATTGATAAATCTCAAACAAAAGGTTTCAGTTATAGAGCACATTGAGAACTTCCAAAGATCAAATATAAAGGTAACATATATTCCAGATGAACACTTGATTGATGTATTCATAGGGACTTTAAAGGATAACATTCAACATGAGGTTCACCTTTGGGAACCCAAATCATTGGAGAATACATTTAGGGTGGCAAGAAATGTTGAAAGTAAAAATATGGCTATGGCTACTAGAAGGATCAATCCTAACATCTATCGAGAGAATACTGCTCCTTCTTCTAAAACACCTCAACCTACAAGTTTGACACCTCAACAGTTGGAGGAAAGAAAAGAAAAAGGCTTATTCTTTAATTTTCACAACAAGTACAGTAAGGGACATAAGTGTGGTGAGAAGAAATTATTCTACATAGATTGTGAAGAGGAAGAAGAACAAGAACAATCTCAAGATGAAAACATAGAAGCGATTTCTTCTTAAGAGTTGACTCCCATGATATCATGTAATGCATTGGCTGGAATTAACACTCATCAAATCCTCAAGATCAAAGGATATATCAAAAAGAAAAATGTAATAGTCTTAATTGATTCTGGTAGTACTCATAATTTCATTCACTATAAATTAGCCAAAGCTCTCAATTTCTTTGTATATCTAGTGCCAAAGTTTCAAGTAATGATTGCAGATGGAGAAACTATCAATTGCTCAGGAAAATGCAATAAGATCAATCTTACTATGGGGGAATATGTAATGAATAGTCCAATGATCGTTATACCCATGGGTGGTGCTGATGTCATACTAAGAATCTGATGGTTACAATCATTAGGAACAATGGATTTTAATTTTCAAGAACTTTTCATGAAATTTTCATTGGAAGGAAAAGAAATTGAGTTAAGAGGTATCACAGGGAAACCTAGTAAGGTGATAAGCTCTAATGGCATGAAACAACTATTGAAAAAGGGGAATCAAGGTGTTATTGCACAACTATGCTCACTAGATGTTCAAACATCTAAGCCATCTATTCCCCTATATCTCCAAGGGATCATTGATAAGCATTCCAAAGTATTTGAAGATATTCCCAAAGGTCTTCCACCCACTCAAAATCATGATCATGATATTCACCTAATTCTTGGGAGTGTTCCTCCTAACATCAAGCTGTACAGATACACTTATGCCCAGAAGAGTGAAATTGAGCGTATGGTTGAAGAAATGTTAGAGGCTGACATTATTAGACCTAGCCAAATTTATTACTCTGCACCGGTGGTAATGGTATTCAAGAAAGATGGCTCAGAGCGTATGTGTCCAGATTATAGAGAGCTCAATAAGATCACCATTAAAGATAAGTTTCCCATTCCCGTCATTGATGAATTGTTAGATGAATTACATGGAGCAATCTATTTCACAAAGTTGGATCTTCGTTCAGGGTATCATCATATTAGAATGAAGGAAGAAGATATCCCAAAAACAACATTCCGAACTCATGAAGGCCATTATGAATTTTTGGTCATGCCTTTTGGCCATACAAATGCACCCTCCACATTCAATGGGTTGATGAATTCCATTTTCAAGCGCTTCCTTCGAAAATTTGTATTAGTATTTTTTGATGATATACTAATCTATAGAAAGTCTCAAGAGGATCATGTGTGACATGTTGACAAGGTGCTACAACTACTAAAGGAGAAACAACTATATGCCAAACCGTCCAAATGTTTTTTTGGGGTGAAGGAGGTAGAGTATTTGGGTCATATTGTATCTCATGAAAGTGTCAAAGTAGACCCTAAAAAGATTAAGGCCATGATGGATTGGCCAATTCCCAAAACATTGAAGAATCTTAGAGGATTTTTGGGTTTGATAGGTTACTAACTCAAGTTTGTTTGAAACTATGGGAGAATAGCAGCACCTTTAACAACACTACCTAAGAAGGATGCATTTTCATGGACTCCAGAGGCAACTAAATATTTTGAAAAACTTAAAGAGGTGATGTGTAAAGCTCCTGTCTTGACCACACTAGACTTCACAAAAACCTTCATTGTGGAATGTGATGCCTCGAGAAATGGCATTGGTGTTTTCCTAATGCTAGAAGGAAGGCCCCTGGCTTTTGAAAGTCGGCCACTCAAAGGAAAGGACTTATAGAAACCCATTTATGAGAAAGAAATGATGGCAATACTACATGCATTGAATAAATGGTGCCCTTACCTAATATGTAGGCACTTCAAGTTCAAAACAGATCATGATAGTCTTAAATACTTCTTGGAACAAAGACTATCTTCAAAAGAACAACAAAAATGGGTGACCAAGATATTGGGTTATGATTTTGAAATCATCTATAAAAATGGGAAGAAAAATGTTGTGGTAGATGCAGTCTCAAGAAAGGATGAAGATGTTGAGGCCTTTCTCTGTCTTATCTCGATCATCCAACCCGATTGGATAATAGAAGCGAGGTATGAATGGAAGAATGACGAAAATGTGTGGACTCTCATTCAAAAGTTGCAACAGTATTCCAGTGCATCATATACATTTACATGGAAAAATGATTCACTATGGTACAAAGATTGCTTATATTTATGTAAGAACTCCCAACTCAAACAAAATGTACTATTGGAATTGCACACCTCTCTGGTAGGAGGGCACTCGGGATTTTTTAAAACCTACCATGGGGTCAAGAAGGAATTTTTTGGGATGGACTTAAAACTCATGTTCAAATGTTTATAGTAGAATGTTTGGTTTGCCAACAAAATAAGGTGGAAACAATTAAGACCCCAGGTCTTTTACAACCATTAGCCATCCCAAGTCAACGTTGGGAGGAGGTTTCCATGGATTTCATCATAGGGTTACCGAAGTTTGAAGGAAAGAGTGTCATCATGGTCATTGTTGATAGACTGACCAAGTACGCACACTTTTGTGCACTCTCTCATCCCTTCAAAGCCAATATAGTTGCCACCGCATTCATAGAGACAGTTCAAAAACTACATGGAATCCCAAAGATTATTGTAAGTGACAGAGATCCTATCTTCACTTGACATTTTTGGATAGAATTATTTTCTTGTTTGGGTACTCAATTGGCTCATAGCTCATCCTATCATCCTCAATCTGATGGAGAAACCGAGATAGTGACCAAATGTATGGAAGGCTACCTTCGTTGCTTTGTCTCTGATAAACAAACACAATGTTTCAAATGGCTACTCTTGGTAGAATGGTGGTATAACACTTCCTTTCATACTGCAACAAAAATGACACCATTTATGGCACTCTATGGATACCACCCTCCTTCCATCACTTCTTCTCTAAAAGAAAAATCTAAGTTTCAAGCAGTGGAAGATCACATCGGGCATCAACAACAAGTTCTCCAAATCTTAAAGGACAACTTGACCATGGCACAAAATCACATGAAACAACAAGCAGATCAACATCATAGTGAAAGAAGTTTTGAAGTAGGGGATTGGGTGTTTTTAAGACTACAACCATACAAACAGATGTCCCTCAAGCAAGCCAAGAAGGATAATAAATTATCACCAAACTACTATGGTCCTTATAAGGTGTTGCAAAAGATTGGTACTATGGCATACAAATTGGAGTTGTCTGCATCCTCATGAGTACACCAAGTTTTCCATGTTTCATGCTTAAACAAGGTTATAGGTGACAAGATCCCAATTCAAACTATATTTCCAGAACTTGACAAGAAAGGAAAAATCATATTGGAACCATAAGCCATCACTGACACAAGAATTCACCAGCTCAGGAATAGATCCATTTCAGAGTATTTCATTAAGTGGAGGAAACTTCTTTTCGAAGATTCCACTTGGGAAGATGAGTCTTTTATACAAAAGCATCCAGAATTAATCAAGCATTGCGGACAACACTTGTCTGAAGGGAAGGGGCATGTTAAGCCATAAATAGTGGCACATTACCCCTTAATTGGGGAATATTACATTAATAATGTTATTTTATTTATGTCGGCTTGGGTCCATTAGTTGTAATTGCATCTCCTAGTCTCCTATATATACCAAGGAGACATTTTCATTTGGAATCATCTTGTACTTGAACATTTATGTGGTGTATAAGGAGGTTGCCCCCTCGAAGAGGCTTATTATCTGAAATTCTCTCTTTTTCAAGGTGTTGAGTACTTATTCTGAGGTTTTTCTATGCTATATTGATATTTGGTTCTTAACATATGCTCTCACCCACTTTGCATTGAATGTGATTACCATATTCTCAAACATCAACATATTTGCACGCTATGTAATAATGAGCCAAAATCATAAGAGCACTTCATGTTCACATCTCCAATGTACTATGATACTCAAGGCATATATTATTACATTTTCAAAGAATCATGTGGCTCAATATTATCTCTTATTTAGTATGAAGGTTTGAAATGTTTGATTCTTTCAATTATAGAAATGGGCCAACCCAGAAAATCCCTTCATAGTAGACATCTCATGGGCCAAACCTACATAATTTTTCTCCTCCTAACCAATCATGAGAAATCTCTATAGACTTCACTATCATCGAAGATAGTAGCCAACATAAACCATTAATCCATAAGTTCCAAGCACCTCAAAGGGATCAAGAGAGTCGAACCTATGACCTCCCTGCTTTAGGAGAGATATCTCACTCATGTTTGGCTCATAATTGCTTGAGTTAACCCTCCAAGTTTGTAGGCCCTACATCTACCTCATAAAGTCATTCTTTTTAGCCATCACTTAGGAGATAGTGTTAAAATTTTAATTAAATAAAGTACCTAGGCAAGTGTTTCTCATCCCTAGGCACCTAAGGGGTGAGAAAGTGCCTAATGTGGGCCCTAGTTATTTAATTTGTGAGATGCAAATTAAAAGGTGACTTTATGACTTTAGTGAGGGTGAATGAAGAGACATCAAATCTTAGCCACACATCTAATCCAATCTCAACCATTGGATTAAGAGACCCCTCACCTACCTTATGAGGTCGATTAGGGTAGGAGGGCACACCCTAGCTAGGGTTGTTGTTCATGCATTTTTGTTGAGAGAGCAAAAGAGAAGAGAGAGGTCGAGCTTTGAGAAGAGAGACAACATTTGCAGGAGGAGAGGCACACATCCCAAGGCAAACTAGCAGGCATGGATTTCGAGGCAACAAACAACAATAAAGAACAGTCCATATAGTACAGATTTGAGGGGTTGTACAACATTTATTGTGCACAGTTTTCGAGAAGAACAACAACATGATTTTCTGGGAGTATTTGGCATGCATTCCAAGGCAATTGTACATCTTTTCCAAGCACAAAAATCGAGGAGGTTGTTGGGCACATTTTTCTTGGTGAGAAAAGTCTGTACAGTCCATATGGACCTGCACAGAAATCAAGGGCCATACCACAGAAAAATTTTGGGCACGATTTTCAAGGTTCTGGGCACATTTTTCAAGGCATTTGCTTAGCTGGGTTTTCCATACAGTTGCAGTAGAAATTTGGCACACATTTCGAGGACAGTCCGTACAACATTTAATGCTGTAACAGTCATATAGTGGTATGGATTTCTGGTTCATAAATTGAGAAGCAAGCTACAGGAATGTCCAGATAAGTTTGTAAATTTCTGAAGATGAATATGTTATAAAAGAATTTCTCAGAAGCCCATAAATAATAGAAAGCCCTCTCTCACTGGTTTTCCCCTTGTGGGCTTTTCCAGGGTCGATGTTAGACTGAAAATTTCTGTGTCTATAATTTTCTGAGTTTAACATGCTGCTGATATTTTATTTTTGCATTATAAACGATGTTCAGAATCCTCATGTTTCAGTTCTAAAGTTAATTTTCTGCTAAGTTTTATTTGTTGATATAAAACTGGGTTTGGGCATTAAACATTGGCTGAAAAATCAGCAAGACTGAAACTGGGTTGGGGTCTGAAAATTTACAGATAAAGGTCTAAAAGAACTCATGATTATGCATAGCAGTCTCACTTTGATATGTGCCAAACAACACTAACACAACATGATGACACAAAAATTGACACCTATTTATTAGCTAATTAACCTCATATGTTAAAAGAGAAGTTCGAAATGTATAACCTTCTTTCACCATTTACATTTTTTCTTACAACTCATAGTTATTTATTTATTTTTATTAGTTTTTATTTAAAAAAAAATTGAACTTTTAACTCCATCTCTCAATCTCATTAACCTATCTTAACTCCATCTCTCAATCTCATTAACCTATTTTAATGAACAATGAACATTATTATATAAATAAAATTCACTTGAACATACTCATGGGAATATAGACAATGGAGACTAGGATATTCATGTATAAGTATAGTTCCAACTTATTTGGAAGCTTGTTACACCACTTCCTTACATGAATATTTTCTCCTTAATATAAAAATGAGTAGAACACTCTCCAAATTTTAGGTTTCACTCCGTGATATCAAGGTGACTCGGGACAACCCCACTCCCATATCATAAGAATCATTTTTATATTAAAAAATACATCATTAGAATCATTTTTATATTAATAAATAGATAACTGATTTCGTATATAGACAACAACTTGCCAAGGAGGGGCCAACAAAACAGCTGTAACAACTCATCTAACGGATAGATTTGTGCGCATCCAATACCGTGAAACAATCTATTTCAAGGAGTGAGTGGCCGGTCCTCAAGTGGAGTTGTTTATAATTATTGAATTTTTGAAACACTAAAATAGCAACATTATTACCGAGTAGTTATATAGAGATATAATATTTTAATATAAGTATTATTAATTTATATAATTAAAAAATTAAATGTATAATGTTTTATTTATTTATAATGAAAAGTGGTAAATAAAATTTATATTTCTAAAATAATTATAAAAATAAAATAATATTGATTTAAATAAATCAAATAATACTAAATATTATGATAAATGAAACAAATTATTAAAAAATATCTTAATATCATAATTCGATTTAAAAACTAAATAGATCATCCTTCATTATGTCACAAATATTAAAATTTTTGAATATAAAATCTTCTCAAGATGATAATATTTTTCTACTTCTTTATCAAGTTAAGTTTTTTTGATTTTGTATATTGGAGTTTTTGAAACATCCAAAGTTTTCGAGTGGACAATTACTATAATTAATTTTTTTTAAAGAAACTGTAATTGTATTATATATAAAAAAATAAATGTTGTGTCGAAGTTAGCAGCCAATACAATCTCTGAATTTTTTGCTTTTCTCAAAACAAAACATATTTCAAAGGTAACACCTACAACAAAGATAGTGCCTTCCCAATAGAGGATTCCAAGAATTTGCCTTTTCCTGTTTGCAAGAATAGATTCTTACAAACTGATTACAGAGGATAATGTAAAAACAACACATAATACACTACAATGCGGGAAAGTGCTGCTAACGAAGTAGAAATTCAGTCATGGATTGTTGGAAGCTACTTCATTATGCTTCTTTCACTCAATGCTCTTTATGTGACTTCCCTCCTCTATTTAATGGAGGGGAATGGCACAAAATCATTTTTAGGACATCTACAAAGGAAGGAGAATTATAAATTTTCTCACCCTCCTTACCATCACCAACCTCCTCTCCAATAGGAACCTCGGGAGCTACCGAGACCCTGAATGGAGTCCCATCCATGATGGGTGATGTTGTGGCTTTTGGTGTTGAATTTGAATTCTTCACTGATGTAGACGCACAAACCCCAGAGGTAGGCATCTCTCCCATATTTGAAACTAAATTTACCGTCTTCTTTTACGGGGCTCATTCGGATCTTTGTTTGTCCCAATATGAAAATATTGGGTCTAAAAAACCATGTGATGATCTTAGGTGGAGAAATAGAACAAACTAAAGGTTCGCCTTTAAATAGGATGGATCAACTCCAGAGAATTGACCTTTCCAGGTATTCGAAATATCCGTAGTACTTCCCACTTCTATGGTTCAAGAATAGGTTCGATTTACCGCACATAACATATTGTAGATAATCCTAGTGGATCAAGATCTTCGCCCTGATCTTTAGCAAAGGGATAGATAAACCCGAGATTTTAGATTGAACGAAAGAGTACTTTGTTTGTTCAACCCCAACGGAATGGGTTGCATTTGGATGGAGCTAAAAGCCACATGTCCAATCGATACTTTGACTGGACTATGGATTTCTTTAAACTAATTCCTCTTCCTAAGATTCTAGAACTTCAATCCTATTATTGGAGCTTGAGTTTTCAAGATTCTTTTATTCTTTTGTATATGGCTCTGCTTTGCTCTCTGGAAAGTTTTATTTTAGTATCATCATCATCCTCAATCGAGTCCTCTTTTTCTTCCTCTTGGGGTTCCAAAGCTTCATTTCTAGTTTTAGAGGAATATGGTTGACCCTGAGGGCTATGATTAGGATGGCACCCTCTGGATTGTTGTTTCTTATGCTTTTTGGAAACCTAATTGAAACCTTTATTGTTAATATTGAGTGATGGTTGAGATTTTTGTGCTTTGGGGCAACTTTTTTCGAAGTTCCCATAATCATGACAGAATTTGCATTTGAAAGGAACCTGTTCATAATCCAGGGCCCGGAGATGGCTCCAACTCTCCAGGTTGAGTTGAATTGCCTCTGGCAGTCCCTTTGCAAAGTCCATGTCCACACATATTCTGGCGCATGTGAAAATATTTCCCTTAGGTGCAGGATGAGTAATATAATGACCTAGTTTGTTTCCAATGGATTTGAAACAATCTTCACCCCAAAAAAGGAGGGGGATTCATGAAATTCTAATCCATATGTTTGTTGTAGAGATCTCCATATGTAGGTTAAATTAGAGGGTTTAGTGGGAAACAAACAATCCCTTAGAACCCATGAAGTACGGTCCAGATCTGAAGATCAAATCTTGATCTTCCATAGTTTGAAAAATCAAAACGAAAAAACATTTACCACAATAAAAAGTAGAAGGGACTTGCTCATTCTGATTCTTGGAAACCCATTCCAAAACAATCTTAGGGCTAGGCCAAAGGTCTAAAAACTTATCGAATAAACCTCACTCTCTCAAAATGGTAGAATTCTATTTTGCTACATAATGCCCCAGACCTAAAAACTTATCGACTAAACCTCACTCTCTCAAAATGGTAGAATTCTATTTTGCTACATAATACCCCAAATATAGACTGGGGATAGAATCAATCCTCTTTGAAAACCTACCCACACTAGAAAACATGGAAGAGGCCAAAAGGAGACCCAACACAACGTAATTTGCCCAATAGTCCTGAGCATAGGAGGAGCATAGGAGTAGCACCATCGGCTGCCAACACGAATCTCTCCAAGCGATTTCATTCAACAGGGATGAGGGTGACAATTATTTCAGTTTGAAGGAGGGCGGAACAAATTTAAGATTGAACGAGGGTGGCGGCTAGGGAAAACCCCTAGCAACAGAGGAAAACGTCGGGACCTCTTCTCATTCCACGAATTGTTATAATTAAATTTTTTATGGGTAAGATGTATGGTATAATTTTAGAAAAGAAGATTATCTTGTGGCTATAAAACAATGTTAGGAGAGATAAATGATAGGTTGTTATATAACACTTGACTTTATATCATTTAGTTATTTTTAGGATTATAGTTAAAGAGTATTGAGATAGGATTATAGCTAAAGAGTATTGAGATAATAAAGACTATTTCTTAGGTTGATTTATTAACTTTAGAAACACTTTTGATATGGTCCTTCAAAATAGCCTTTGGAAGAGATTGGAAGATATCAGGGTCCCTTTGATGATTTGTAGTGTGGTTATATGAGTGAGTTTTAATGTGAAGTTAAGAAGCAATGATGGTTGGTTGGAAGAAATTGATAGTAATATAGGGGTCAATCAAGGATCTCCTGTGTTTGCCACCCTTTCTAGAATCTACATACACAAGATAGAAAATTGCATAGAGGAAGCAAGGCATGCAGGCATTAACCTCGTAGGGATAGTTATCATCCTCCTTTATGCATATGATATTGTTCTTTTAGAAATGAATCCTTCTAACCTTGGAAAATAGATTAAAATTATTGAATATTTTTAACTAACTCTGGAGTGGCTTTGAATATTGGTAAAACAAAGATAATAATCATAAAGTCTAGGTGTGTCACATGCCCTAAGTTTATTTATAATAACCAAAACTTCGAAGAAGTACCTTCTTACATGTATCTTTGAATTGGAATTTGTCATAGGGTCAGTGCAGGAATGCATGCACTTTGTTAATAACCCTAGTGGGGTCATAATAACACATGTATGTTCTTAGTGATAAAATTATTTAAAGGGCCCGAGCGCGATATAAGAGAGCATTGATCTTATGGTCAATATAAGAGATATAGTTTTTCATTAATTTTGAGTTTAACTTCATAATCTTCTCATCAAATAAATCACAATGCCCAAAATAATGAAACCTATCACGACTTGTTGTTTTTCCTCTATTACTCATTATCTTTAACCTGCACATAGATCTTGATTAATACACTCACATAAAGAAGATTACTATGTAGATTCATGAAATCAAAGCTCATACCTACTCTACTATGCTCTGCCAGCCTCAAGGAAATTCATATCAACAAAGAAAACAAACTGCAAAAGAAAAAATGTAAATGAAATGAATGAAAATGATGTTATTTTTGTAGCACATTTTCTTATCTCCACCCCTTCCCAGAAAATATAGAATATAACCCTAATCATAATCTGATCCAATCCAACACTCCAAAGGGTGAACTGCAATCTCACATATTTCCACCTCAAACGGTCATTTCAACTCGGGTGTACTGCAATCTCATGATGTTTGGGCCTCCAAACAGTTCATTGCATTCTCACTATCTTTCCACATCCAAATGGTCCTTTCAATTTGGTTGCACTGCAATTTCATAATATCTAAGCCTCCAAATGGTCACAATGTCCATTTCAGTAGGTCCCATTCCTCCAAATATCTTGTCACCAGTTACACTATTTTTCTTTCCATTTTTCATCCTATGTATTTTATAGATACCACTTTCTATAGTGTACTACATATTAATAAAAAATATAACCATTGTTCAAATGATATAGTGGGACTAAGAAAACAAGGACTTACCATGTCAAGAATTATCGACATCTCGATCAAGGAGACTAGACAAAAAAAGTAATGAAGTAGACCATGAGAGCAATGGCTCGAGACTTTTAACAAATTGAAATGCATAGAAGAAATATATGTCTCCATTATTGGAGTAGAGTAATTAATCACCTTAGGGAATTAATCCTCCCTCCATAAAAGAGTTGAATTAGATAAATCACAAGTTACTAGGTGATAATAATTGTCAGAAGTGATTAATCCCTCTATTCAGGGTTAGATAAACCCATCCAAAGTTGGATTAAAGTTAGGTGATATTATTATTTTCTAGTTGGTTTGAAACAATTCTTTGTCCTATGAAATGTTGGATTTTCTCACCCTAATTTGCGTAGGGCCTTTGCTTGTTACTATTAATGTAGATTTTGAAATTCAAAAAAAGGGTAGAAAATGGGAAACCTGACACCTACAATATGTTGATGTTAGTGATATAGACATACAAAATGATGTATATATCCCTATTCTAATGA
>ML781182.1:918435-953571 GCA_009831015.1 Picea engelmannii | reverse complement strand
GAATTAGTATATGGTTATAAAGTTATGGAAAAATGGTTAAATATCACATTAGTTTTAAAAATTATTATTGAACTATTCATCACCTAGGTACATTTAGGATCATTGAAAATGAATATCCCAATACTAAAATCAATCTCCTATGTTTCTTCGTTTACTTTAGGAACAATTTTGACATGGTGACTATAAAAAATATTTGGAACAAATTAAAAGAGTTAAAGGTTTCATTTAAGTTGAGAGTTGATATGACAAGGTTACGAGAATAGTATTACGAAGTTTAGGAACAATAGAGGTTGTTTGAGGAAATTAATTGTAATATAGGAGTTAGGAATGGTTGTCCCTCATCCTCTGCCCATTTTATCATTTGCATTAACATGTTAGAGGCACGTTTGGAAGAAACAAATTGTGTTGGCACTACTTTACCTAGAATAGTCATCATCCTTCTTCTTTATGCTAATGATGTTGTTTTTATGGAAAGGTGTCCCTCTGATGTTGGTAAGAAACTAAAAATTATTAGGGATTTATGTTCTAGAATAGGTATGCCAATGAACATTGATAAATAAAAGGTTATTATTATCATATTTAAAATGACCACTTACAATAATATTGCGTATTAAAACAACAACTCAGATGACATTAATTCATGCAAATATCTCATAGTTGACCTTCATTATAAGCTTAACTAGAACTATAGCACTGAGAAAAGGATTAATGGAGGGTGGAAAACCTAATTTGGCGTTGAAAAAACAATTATAAATCTATGGAATTATAGTTGTAGGAAAAAAATAAACTCCTCTTTGAGACTCTTGTCACTCCTCTTATCTTATATGGATGTGAAGTTTGGAAGTACAACATGTCTAGATAGTTGTGGAGGAAAATTGAGAAAATATAAAAGCATTTTATAAATTTTAATATTAACATTGAAAACAACATGCCCCCTCCTATCCCCATCATAGAATTTTGTCTTTTCCCACATTGAAAGTATGGATATGACTATATACCTTATTTTTCCATGTAACATATCCCAGGGAAAACCCTTGAGCACTTCCCCTCATTCCAAGAATGGTACCTATTAGTATTGGATTTGATCCAGTCATTAGTGCACACATTGATCGTGATTATAAGGTTGAAATTAATGAAAAAGAGGCTGAAAGGGAGCTTATAGAGCTCATGGATCAAAGTGGCAAAGCATATGGTCGAAAATCCCAGAAAAGTTTATAGTAATAAAATCAAGCCCTAAGGGCCTGGGGATAAGTTTCAAAATCCCGAGTGCTTATCGGTAGTGTAAAAGGAGCTTATCACATCCAAAATAGGATTAATCCCTCATCCAAATAGAAGCATATCATAAAAAAAATTCTTAAGGGGAAAGCGTCGATGAAGGTGCGGGGTCAATCATCTAATGGAAAAAGGCGAGCCTAATCAACGACTGTGATGTATGTCACACCAGAAAGATGTTTGGGAGTGAATGTAGCATTGGGGTGTGATGACGGTTTTAAGGAGCTATGTGGTGAAGAGTGGATGGTGTCGCATGGTAGGATACGAAAAAGTAAAACCACTCCCCTAGGGTCACGATAGTGGTATTCTGGTCTTGCCAAGTTGCATATCTGCCAACTCATCGTGTATATTTCCATCCACGTAGTATTACCTCGAGATAGCATAGAAGTCCACTTGGAGACTGAGGAATCCTATGAGGACATGATATTCAATGATGCATATTTTCGATCCTGTCAAGTATTTCCACCTATAATGAGAAGCCCCACTAGTATTTTGGCTGTCATATCGAGCCTAGCCTCACTATGCTAGGTCCTTGAGGACACTTCAGTGCCTACATGGACCAATTCAAATATGCCATGTGTCAATGGTCTATGACTATTTTAGCATGATGTCATGCAAGTTTCACGGGTTTTCCCCGAACTTCAAAAGGATCTGAACTATTGGGAAAAGGATGTGTGCTTCAAACATAGGCATGAGTGTAATGTTCCTGACTTGGATAGTCTAGGAAACATTGCTAATGTGTGTGTAGGATCAAAGGTTTACAACATATAAATGATCATACAAATAATAAACGCGACAAAGGACTGCAAAGTTTGTATTATGATATCTCTGTGGATTACAAAATGGCCAAATGCAGCTGAATAAGCTGACAATACTTGACTAGGTCAACAAACAAAGGATCTTAGCCGAAATACAAATAAGCAACTGCGACTGAATAAAATAAAAACACACAGCTAGATCAAAAGACAAAAGGATCTTAGTCAAAATACAAATAAGCAATTAAAAGATAATACCCGGAATATGGGAGGACTGCGGAATCAATGAAGAATGATGGAAGACCTGGATGATCTTCTCGGTGACTAGGGTGTGTCCTTCAACACTGAAATCAGCCAGCTGGTGTCTTCCTCCTGGAATACACTGAACTATCTCTCCTGAGATGCACCTCTTCTCCTCAATGACAAGTCATAATCTGCATAATGATGAATTAGGTCGCTGACCCTTCCTTTATAGCTTTCCAAAACCCTAAATAACGCTGAAACGCTAATTCACTGTTGACTTCCAAAACCCTAAATCATTGCTAAAACCCTAATTCACTGTTGACTTCTATTTTTAGCTCATAATGACTTAAAAGTGCTTTTAACCCTTTTTAGCTCAATGCCACTTTCCAAATATAACACCTGTGACTGGAGTGACCTCTAGTAACCCTGTTTACCCCTCTTTGGCCCTAGCTGTAGTCTAACAGGGTGGTTTAGACCATTAATCCTCCTCTCTGGAGCTCCTATTTGCAAAGGGACATTACAATGAAAGAGAATGTCTCACGCGATTGGAGGATTCACTAATGGCCTCCCAAATTGATTATAAAATATGTGACATGTAAAAGGATGTCTAGCCTCATGTCCACATCCTTTCACTCATCATAATTCTATTGACTACACTTGACATAGGCCAACAATAATCACCTTGACATGTGCATTCACACGATCCCTGGATCTTCATAGATCATACCAAGTGTGAAAAATCTTTACCTCTTATCAACTGTCTGTGAAAAAGCATGTCAATCTCTTATAAGAGAAAACCATGGAGATCATGAGACACCAATCTACAAGTAATCTGGTCTCTAAAGGTGAGTTACTCAGATTCTAGGTGTTTCAAATGATCACCCACTTGTGCCGACCCTCCGCTCAGGAGTGTATGATGAACCATCATGGCTACAAATTTTGGGAGAGTGTGTTCTATGCTTACTTAAGAGACGAGTGTCCTTATATAGTATCATTAACTTGATCTTGAAGATGAAAGGGAATTTGGGAATCTACCCTAAGGTGAAATGACCAATCCAATCAGTGCACTGGAGAAACTTGAAGCAGAGGATTCAAGGGATTAGTTGATTGTAACCTATGTTATTGGGTGCTTCCATATGGAAGGAAACTTTTAGCCTATGATCTCGGTAGTTGAGGTAAAAGGTTCAAAATGCAATAATGGAAATGAATTGAGCCATTTAGAAAGACTCAAAAAAAGGCTTAATTAGACGAGGAGAACAGACACAACAACAATATCAACATGGTTTGTATGGTGGTAGAAATTGGTTTCTTCCCAAAAAAATAAAGTAAAATCAGTTGGAAAGTTGGGAAAGGTTAGAAAACCATACGTGGTTTCAAGATTTTGACAATCTATTATCAATTTTAAAGAAGCAGAGTTGGTCCAAGCGAGCATTTTTCTCTCAAGCAAATGCATCTATAAATAAATGTAAGGAGCTCATTTTTATTGTCGACACTTTGGGGAATTTAAAAGTATCGTATAACCAAGTTGTTTGATCAATATTCCCTTAGACACAACCAAATTTTCAAGGTTGCAGACTTTAAGATATTCATCTCCTGCATTATGCTTCAGAATGTGTTTCTTCTTCTGTGTATGTGATATTGAGAAATCCATCCCTCTCATATCATGGCTTCTTGTATCAGATCCCCATTAATAAAATCTCGAGCAACAAGTTTTATGACATGTTCAATGTAACTTTGTGTTGTCTAGCTTATGTTACTGAAGTGATTTCTTCTTAATGTATGGCCACTTATTGTCATTTTTTCTTGTATTTAATGATGTGTAGAGGGTACCTCCATGGGTTTAAATATATGAAAATTTTTACTATTTGATGCATGATTTAACGATCTGGTACAACTGTTAGAACTATTGAATTCTTAATTGCTCAGCACATTATTCTTTCCACAAAAAGTGAGATTCACCTTAAATCTTCCTCACATGTTTATTTTGTATTTCTTCTAAATCCATCCCTTCTCAAATTAAACTCAAATTGTCTGAAGCACTCGTGGGAAAATTCCTCTTGAAGTTGAATGTTTTGATATTTGGTCTAGTATTTTTTGAGGTTTGAGAGTTCTATAAGAGAGAGAGAAAAACTTACCCACAATTTTCATAATTTCTATTGTTACAAGCATGGATTTAAGGCTCGCTCTGAGCCTTAGCCCCTGGGATGGCTCTACATAGTTTCATTGACAACTTGGAAAATCTCGAGTGACAAAATCCAAAATGGCATTGTTTCCAGGGAACAAAATTTGAATATATATTTCCTTGGGGATATGACATTGCAATATATGATACTCGAGGGTGAACGAGTTTCAGGTACCTGGTTATTGATTATTTCACTTAAAGACTCCATGAAAAATCGATCTAGAATCTAACAAACGATATACCAGAAGAAACCCATATCATGAGTGTACTCCAATATATTCAAATCCAGAGAAGCGCTTGACTTGGATAAACCTCCAAGAACATAAAATATCTTTGTCTCCAGGTAACCCTAATTTAGGGACTTGTCCTTCTGTTGTTTGTGTTGGTAGTAAATTCCCTGGCTTACTCCATATACTAGTTGATTTGTGTTCTTCATCTAGGATACCTCCTTAACCCCTCATAGACCTACAGAATTGGCCCCTAGAATTATTCCAAGAATCAAGCTCTTGCTTCAGGCCCTTTTTGAAAAAAACCTATTCACCCTCCATTTGTTGAAGCCCATAAATGTATACTGCCAAATATTATGCCAATTTAAGAGGAGGAAGAGTTGGGGGAAATCAACCTCCACCACCACCTTTAAACCTTTGGGTCATGGATAGATTTGGTCCTTTGAATATTCCTACCCATGTTCATGAACTCCCTAAAAATTACTTGAAGTTGTTACCCAAGTACAATGGTGAACCATCTCTATATGCTAAAGAACACCTAGAAGCCTTCTAGGATTTCACTAACAACTTGTTCATGGAGGATGATGATGTTTTCAGGAAGTTTTTTTTTTAAACCCTAGAAGGAGATGTCCATAAATGACTCATAAAAATCCCTACATCCTCTATTGAGAGTTGGCAGGCTCTTGAGTCTACATTTAAGAAGTAATGGGGGGAAAAGAGGGACAACCTATATTACCTGTTTGAGTTTGGATCCCTCAAGAAGAAAGGAAATGAGTTTGTTGTTGATTTCAATAGAAGGTTTAACAAGATTTACAACAATATTCCTAGAGACATAAATCCTTTGCAACAAGAAACCAAGGTTACATATGTTGGGGCTTTTGATGATGAGATTGCCATGGTATTAAGAGAAAGGAGAGCTCCCAATATATTGATAATGCAAGATGATGCAATAAATATTGAAGGAAACATGATTGCATCGGGAAAAATGAATCAAAATTCTGATCAAGCAGACAATAATCAAATTAAATAACACTGTGGTCCTTCAGATCCAACCAAAGATTCTCATGAAGCTTGAATGGATGAGATTTCTAGACCAATAAAAAATTTGAAAAATAAGATGTCGATATTTGAGATGGAGAATGGTAATGCAAAAACGGTTCCTCAAGAAACATGGGTGAGGAACCCTAACCATTTTACAAGGCCTTTCAATCCTCAACTCATGAGGAGAGAGAACAAATGATGAACAACCCATTTAGACCCCTATAAGAACTAATGATCAAAATAACCCAGTGGAGGAAGAAATAGATGAAGGATATGCTGATAACCCATAAGAAATACATTTGTTTCAAGATGAAAACAATGCCATTCATCTAACTCAAAATGATTATAAAGATTCCCTCAACAAAAATAAGTAAACCCCCAAAGGAAAATCTAACGAAGAACCACTCTCATTTGTTTAGTACAGGATGTTTGTTGATGTGTTGCAGGCTGAGATGAATGGGAAATATGATCTCATATCTAGACAGAAAGTCATTAACCAAGAAAACCAACCCGAACTTAAAAATTCTAGCCCAAGTATTTCTATGGATAAATTTAAAGAACTAAAAAATTCTATCAAGACTAAAGAAGCTGGAGAATCTTCAAAGATATCAGAAAAAGAGGTAAATGAATTTGAGGAATTAGTTCCACCCTTTAGCATTGAGAAAGAACTTTCCAAAATAAATATCCCAGTCGCACTGGTAGAACTGGCTACAAACCCATCATACCACACATAGATTGAAAAGGTCATACAAGGGAAAAACCAAAGAAGTCCTCCTGACACTGTGAATTTACAAGATGAGCCTCCCACTATAGTTTTTGGTCCTTACATAGATGATAAGGAAGAATTTCTTGCACCTTTCTATGTGACCCTAAATATCCATGACACGATTATGCACAACTATATGCTTGATTCTAGGGCATCTCATAATCTCATTCCAAAAGTAGTAATGGAGAAGTTTTGGTTAGAAATAACCAGGCCCTACCATGACCTCTATTATTTTTATGCCAGAAAGGTGAAATGTGATGTTGTAATCAAGTACACGGTGGTCACTTTGGCTTAGATACCCGTCACAAGTATTATGATAGATGTGTCCATGGTTGATGTACCTTCAAACTATGGGATGCTACTATCCAGAACTTGGGAAATTGTTTTGCATGGTATAATGCAGATGTACATGACTAATGCTACCGTAGTATTTTTTGGAGGGGAAAACATAATATCATACAGAGAAACAATTTTTCCTATGTGGTAAGTGATCAAAACAACTTTGTAAATCACCCCATACATGTTGTTGATGAAGACCTGGGTTGTTTCATCGTCACAGTCAATGAAGAATGTAAAGATTCCTTGACTCCAATAAACCCTATTACAATCCTTTCTCAAGAAACAAATGGTGTAGGGAAGATGTATTTTTATGGAGCATATTCAAAGGAGGGAGTAGGAGTTGGAGTAATGCTCATTTCCCCTAAAAAGGAGGAAAACCATTTGTCCTACAAACTGGAGTTCGAGGCCACTAACAATGTAGCTGAATATGAGGCCCTAATTCTTGGTTTGGAAGTAGTAAGGAAGATGCAGATAACCAAGGTGGTGGTTTTTTGGGACTCTGAACTTGTGGTGGAACAAATCAAAGGTTTCTATCAGACAAGGAATCCTAGGATGAGAGCATACAAAAATTAGGCATGAGATTTAATTGATAATTATTACAAAGATTTTAATATTATTGTTGTCTCAAGAGAATTTAGCCAGCTGGATGATTCCTTAGAAATAGTATCCAATATATTTAAAACCCCCATTGTCCCCCAAATGAGATATGAGATTGAGATGAGATACAAAACTTCCATCCTTGATAATAGAAAATAATGGGAAGTGTTTGAAGATGATCAACCGATCAAAAGATTCATGGAGGTCATAAATGAATTTTCTAGCACCCATGTAGATTCAGATGATGAAGTAAATAGGGAATCCATGACTGAAATAGAAATGAAAATGACCTCTGAGTTTAGTGAATACATGTCTAGGTATAAATTCCTTCAACTAAAAAATAACTTTATTCCTAAAGGATTGGTGCCCCTGGAGAAAAGTTTTGATAGGAATGATGTACCCATAAAGCCCACAATTTTACCCCAAAATGACAACGTTGAAGCATGAAACATTAGGACAGAACATGAACCAAAATACATAAAGTTGTCTAAATAAATTTCCCCCAAGAATAAGGAAAAATACTTGCAATTGTTCAAACAATATATGTATGTCTTCTCTTGGAAGTATCAAGACATAACGACCTATGATACCAACATCATACAACGTATGCTACCACTCAAGCCAGGTACTAATCCTTTTAGGTAGAAGCTAAGGAAGGTCAACCCCCTTTTACTACCAACAAGTGAGAAGGAGGTGAGGAAGTTACTTGATGTTCAAATCATCATTCCCCTAAGATATTCTAAATGGGTGGAAAATATGGCTCCAGTTAGGATGAAGAGTGGAGAGATAAGGCTTTGTCTGGACTTATAAAATATGAATAAATCCTCATTAAAGAAAAATTACCCTCTTCCCAAGATGGATCAAATACTTTAGAAAGTTGTGGGAGAAAATAAGATCTCCATGATTGATGGTTTCTCAGGATATAAACAGGTGGGAATCCTGATGATAGGGAAAAACAGGTTTCACAACCCCATGGGGAAATTCCAGGTAGGATAAAATGTCGTTCGATTTGATAAATGCAAGAGCTACTTTCCAACAAGCTATGGATATAGCCTTTGTGGGAGAAAAGGAAAAAATAATTGTTATATATCTTGATGATATGACTATTTTCTCCAAGAAAGATGAGGATCACATTCAGAACTTAAGGAATACCTTTGTGAAGTGCAAAAAATTTGGCCTGTCATTAAATCCAAAGAAATAATATTTTTCTATGACTAGGGGCAAACTCTTGGGCCATATAGTGTCAAAAGTGTTACAAAATTTGTTTCCTCAATGCATGCAACTTGCTTGGATGGAATTTCCATTTCCCTATGCAGACTTGACGTCCCCTTTTACACATTCCAAAGCCAAAAAAACATATTTTTCCACATATACACACCCTATCAATTATACAACAAGTGTATATGCAGGTTTCTCCACTACAACCCATGTACATCGGGTTTGGTGCTCAAAATAAAAAATTATTTCGGGTTTCCATGCCATGTCACGAGATCCATGATCCTTGACCTTCCATATACTGGAAACGCTTCGACTCAGTCCTTCAGTTCCATTTGAAGGATATCAATTGAGCCATATCCAAGCCTTTAAGAAGTGAACAATTCAACTTTGAGAGCAAAGACACTCTGGAGAAATTTCACTTCATATTGAGTATGCATCCCTTTGTCCTTGAAAGTATGAACTCCTTGTTCAATTCCCAATCTCTTCCTTATTTGTGATCGAGAACCTCATTGACTCCTTTATATGAGCTTGCCTTTGGTGGAGGATTGAAGTGGTGGAGGCCCAGTTGGAGGGACTTAGTTTCTCGGTTCTGACATGTTCTGTTACAAAAAAAATTCACCTATGTACTTTTGCTGATTATTTTAATAGAAATACTATTTTCTCGTCCAATTGATATCTTGCAAATATTTGAATTATTATTCCATGGGAGTATTTTTCATGTATGTCAATGGATTATGCTAATATATATGCTAACACTATACATTATCACTATATTATTGCATATCTTGGTTGTTGAGAACAATTTGTAGGTATAAATCATTGGGTTGCATGCTCAGCAATGGTCTTCATCGAACGTTCGAACAAGGTAGGATCATAGCCTTGTATTTTTAGAATTTATTTCATATAACATACTTGGGATTAGAGTTGATTTTTGTGTGTCATTCCATTTGTTGTGGTTTACCCCTTTCCAATGAGAGACTTTCCTCGTAACAGAATTGGCGACCATACTGGGGATTGGTCTTCTTTTTGGGGATTTGGAGTATTTTAATCCTTGATTTTCTCTCTGTTATCCTAATTTTGCTTGTCGCATGTTGATTGACATCCTATTTTTTACTTTGCATATGCGTTTCTTGGCTTAACCCTTTCCCTTGTGGTGTTTTACTAGGTATAAGCGGTTTTTCCCTGGATAGACACGTACATACGCGAGATGTATTCCTTTAGGGTGCGTATATATGCAATTTTTTCTCAAATAGTCACGTACATAAACTCTTTAGTCTTTTTGGCTGAGTTTGTTGTTTGTTGGGTGAGTTTGGTTGGTTTTCGAGTCTTCTTGGGTCTCTGTCCTGACTGTTAAGTGCTTACAAAGTGATAGGAAGACTTCTTATTGTTGAATTTTCAAGCGGTTTTCTTTCTTATCATATTTTTCATTGGTTTTCCTTTCACATTGGTCTAAGTGTTTGCTTCTTGGTGTCCTTCTTGGCTTGTAGCTTGTTTCTTACAGTATGGTCTCGCTGTGAAGTTGTTATTCGGTCCTTACATTTTCTTTTCTTTATATAAAAAATACAAAAATATTTTCTTATTTCCATTATGGCATTTTCACTTTTGATTATTTTGCATTGATTTTGACATATTGGGAGAGATTGCATTGGGAAAGTTGCATTTATAAACATACCATCTCTTTGAAATTCAAGACTAGTACTTAGCAATGTTTTTATATTTGCTTCTTTTTATATGTTGAGTCATAATACCATCAGTTTCACGACCACACCTCTTGAGTAAGAAAAATCCATTAAAATTAATGTCGATTAATTAAAATTGAGTAAAAATGATTTTACTTTTCAAGGTACACAAACAAGTATAGGACATAGAGCCTTGGAATAGGATTTTGTGATTACACTTATCCAAGGCTATTAAACTAAACATATGTGTCCGACCAAGGAGTGATGAAACCCGTTGTGTAATTAGTGACATCAAGAGGCTCCACTCACACTGGAGTTAAGTATGAGGTCACACAAAGTTGGTTGCAGATATATCCCTCTAATACCTTCTTAGTGTCATAGACATTTCCGGGGTTGTATTTGTATTTGGGGGTATTTCTAGTATCTTTGCCTCTGTGAGAGGTGGTTCTTTTGGGATTTCATGCTTTGTTACCCTACCCATATGGTGGACCAGATTTATGACTGTTCCCCTATGCATTGGTTATATTGTGGTGACTCTAGTTGCTTGACATAGGTAGCCACATAGGTTACTTGTAGGGGTTATTATGCAGGTACCCTGAGTCAGATACGGGTCAGAGAACACACAACCTTTATGGAAGATTACCTCTCAGAGGGGATCTGGCTGACTATGTTTTTAATCCCATGAGGGCCCTTATAACCAATTCTGATACCTCCAATCTTTTGACAGGAGTCTCAGGCCCCTCCTGGGAAAGGCATACCTACTCTAGTGAGAGATCCCTCTTTCAACCACTATATATTGTTTAAGTGCATTGGATTTTAGATTTATTTAAGAGTGTGCTCTTTGATTATTAGGTGGCCTTAGGATTTTGTATTGCGTTGTGATTTTCCATTGTTATGGTTGGTGGAGCCCCTGTGACTCCCTCAGTTAGAGCTACCCAACCCATGGTATTTGCTCAGTCCATGGGGATGAATCCTTTTGTATTTTTGAGTAATATGCCAAATCATGATACTTAGCCAATGCCTTGGGCCTCTAATTATTTGTCTTTTAGTATTCCAGACATGACATCACACTTGTCATCCTCATTTTTGTCATCTCATGTGAATCCTAGTTTTGGGTCCAAGGGCATGATGCCTCTTTATTCTCCATTTTCGATAGGAAAGAGGGGAGAAAGCCATATCCCTCAACCAACTCTTATGGTAAGAGGTTGGAATCCTTCTTCCAGTAGACCCAATCCTAGTTTTTGTTTTCTAGGATCGAGTGCTCAAATGGGCGGTCCTTCTACTTCCTACATCCCGTCCATCTATCCTTCTTCTGCTAGGCTAGTTCCTACAAACGATTTTCTCATGGAAAACCTCCCTATGAACTCTAGTGTTTCATCCAAAAGGAGTCATTTTTATAGTATGGGAAACCCATTACATAGAGTTCCTTCATCTGGGGGCAACATATATCCTCACATGAGTAATCCTTGTAATTTCTCTTTCTCTTTGCAAGCGACCTCCTCGGTGATGATGCCCTTACCCATTTTTATGAATCAGTTGGAAGGAGGATACTACCCTACTGGGTAGGGCCATGGTATATAACAGAACCCTGTTTGGCCTTTGATCTCTCAAAACCAGTCTTTCCCGGGACCTTGGTCTCTGATGCCGCAACCAACCACTGCAAGTCATCCTGGAAGCACAAGTCCAGTCACTGCGAGTCATACTGTCATTATATCACTGAAATCTACTAGTCATGTTGGAGATAGGTCAACAACCTCTACAAGTCATGTTGAAAACTAGCAACCAGTCACTGCATTTCATGTCAGGGGCACAACTCTAGTCACTGCTAGACACACTAGACAAACATCACCAACCTCTGCAAGTCATGTTGCAGGTCTACTAATAGCCTCTGCAAGTCATTCTTGGAGCATGTCACCAGCCACTCCAAGTCATGCTAGGGGCATTTAAACAATTGAGAAGCTTATGTTTATAGGATGTACGCCTAGGTTCCTTTGTAGACTTTGCAAAGGAAATCACCTAGCTCGTTTGTGCCCTGCTATTGGAGTGGTGTGAGAAGTGAAATCATTGTCTAATGGCCCTTCGGGTTCTGAGCCATATTTGGTTTCCCAATATTATAATCCTTCTTTGGTTGATACAATGGTAGTGTTGATGCAATATTTGAATGACACTACTCCTTTTTTGGGGACTGATGCATCTTTTGACCATGTTGTCTCACATTCTATTCAACCAATGGTCATGCTGATGCAATCTTTGGCTGATACCACTCCTGTTTTGGGGAGTGATGCATATCTTGACCTTGTTTTATTGCATCATATTCATCCAACAGTTTAAGAAGTGGTCGTGACAATGCAATCTTCAGTCGATCCCACTCTTCTCTTGGAGAGTGATAAGTCTAAGGAAGTGGCATTGTCGATGCAATCTTCAGTCAAAACCACTCTTCTTTTGGGGGTTGATGCGTCTTTCAACCATATCCTTAGCTTTTCTAGTTAGGTACCTTCTGAACAAGGGAGCTTTCCACTCTCTCCAAGTATGCTCCCTCCAGGTACTATGATGGTTTCTTTTGATTGGAATGATCTTGTAGAGACTTGCCTTCCTTCTTCTGCACCCTTCCAGATAATGGGCATTCGTGGATGTATTGTAGATGAAGTATCATCTACAATTATTTTATCCTCCTCGACTTGAAAAGCTTCAGGTTCTCCCAAGATTTTGTCAACTACCAGTGAGTTGCAGGATTTTGACAGAATTTCTGCATCAAATCCTTGTCCTCCCCCATGATATGCTGCTTAGAAAAACGTCCTTGAGTCTTAGCTAATATCTTTTTAAGGCTCCTTAAGCATGAAAATATTTCTGAGTGAACTTGTCTCTTTCACACTCATTAAATGGTTTTGAAAGGACGTCTATTTTGGTATAGTTTTAACCCTTTTCCATACCAAGTAGACTACTTACGAAAAATGAATACTCTAGTCACCATTGACTAGAAGAGTTCTCCTGGGTATTATTTTATATTTTTTCGGGCCTAGGGGACGAAATATACGAAAAAGGAATTTTTTTGGAGTTAAATTGTAATTGCATTCCATCATCCTACTTGCAGTATTGAGCCTATTTCTGATTCCCTCTTTTTCGTTATAAGGATATTACCTCAACAATTTGCATCACTTGTTGGACACAACAACCACACTGAGAGGGGGCGTGAATCAATGTAGGGATCTTTTTCAAAAATCCTTAGTTAGCAATCACCAATTACTCATCACTTATTACTGTCATTTATAATCAGTTGTATGTGAACATATATTAAGAAAATATAACAACAACATATGTCATTAATAATTCATCACCACAAGGAACACAAATACCACTAGATGTATGTACAATTTATTTTTTATTACGGACTACAATCCTTGGGTTATCAACAACAACTGAATAGAGTTACAACTCCACAAGAGCACCATCTCTACAATACAAGATTCAACTTACACAACTCAACACCAACTGAGAAGAGGAATCAATCCTCAACAGATACCAATCTGTCAATAGGTACGTGACATCTTAGTAGTGCATCACGCATATGTACGTGCCCTACCAGTAGTACAACTCATGTATGTACACGGTCTGTCTGTACTACAACCTGCATATTCCTTCTAAACAATTAGGTTTTTCTCTCCATGAAAAAATCAGATCACCAGCAGCCTTTAGTCACACTCACTTATGTCTTTCACTGTCCAATATGTACCATAACCAATCTCAATACATCCATACTCTTCAACAACTTACTCATGCTCCTCAACCATACAATATGAATGCTTCTCAAACATAAGTAACCAAAATACTATGGAAACCATATCAGTACTGAAACATAAGAGTGTTGCTCACTCTATCAATCAATCAACATAACCATATCACCACAACCATACCAGGAATGCCTTAAGCATTCACCATACAATGAGCAAGAGTATCCATCAAGACAACTATGCAAACATACCAGAACTTTTATGGAAGATCTGAGCCTATACAATGAAGATTTAGAACTTGCTTCAGAATTCAAGAAACTGGGATCAACTCACACTGAAGTCTTCATGACTTCCTCCAACTGTATGCACTCTATCCTCCTCCAACCTTCATGTGTACGTGCTCTGGCTCACTGCAGCCCACGTATGTATGTTCTCTAACCCACTGCTACTCGCGTACTCCTTCAGAAACTAAGGTTTCTGAACTTTCGAAACTTTCACTGTCAAGATCTCAAACTTCTGGAAACTTTGATGCGTCCATGAGATCCTCCAGTCAATCTCTCTCTTGGAATACATCTTCAATATATGATCAAGAGATATCTACTACAAGAGACCCTTGCCTCTTATTTATAATCTCCAAGTAGCTTCCTTAGAAGCATCTTCTAGGCCACTTTGTCCACATAGCCACTTTGTCCACATAGTCACCTATGTCCAACTTGGTCCAATTTTCCACTTGTCCATATATCCAATAGCCACTTGATGACTTAACCCACTTTCCTCATTTTAGGGTTAACCTTCTCATAACTACTTTCCATAATTAGAAAGTTCTCCATTTACTTTATTATTTAAATAATCCTCTTTGACTTTGTCACTTCACTTTATTATTTAAATAATTTCTTCTTTGTAATCTCTTTGACTTCTTTGAGTTTTTGGGGCTTGTAGCCAACATATGAGGGTCCTCCAACTTCGTAAGGCCATAACTCTCAAACAGTGAGGAGTTACGTGACATTCCACATACCACCGAAAATGGCATGACAAGAACTATCCATCTAGGATAGTGTCATTAACAAATTCACTAATATTTATTTCATTATTCCACAATTAAGCATGGGTTCTCTAACCATAATACTAGGATAACTCAACCACAAAGCATCTTCTTGTGAGGGATTTTACCATAAGGGGACCATTTTGGATTTCATCCATTTGTAGTCCTTATCAATCATGATAAGACAATAATGAGTCATCTTTACATCAATCCAATTATGCATCATACATCAATGAAACCACATCATTCCATCTTCATCTATGCATCATATATCAATTACAACTCATTGATCCATCTTCATCTATGCATGACATCATATGACTATGAATCCACTTGAAATCAATCCATTGACATAAAGGTCAATACATGATTCATAAATATACTATGACAAGACATTTTTCCTTTGACATCAATCCTTTGGCATCAATGACAACATGATCCAACAATCTCCCCCTTTGGAATTGATGGCAATACCAACATTGATGTCAACACCAATCGTTGATGGAAATGTGTAGACAAGGCAATTCTCTACATTAATAGCCATCTCAATCACATCAATTTGACTATCTCTCCCCCTTTGACATCAATGGTAAAGGGTAGTTCTCTCCTTGGGGCTGCTCCCCCTTTGACATCAATGGTAAAGGGTAGTTCGCTCCTTGGGGCTGCTCCCCCTGCTTTAACTCTCCTTGGGGATGCTCCCCCTGTTTGAATGCCTTTGATATTCCTTTGAATAATCTCTCCCCTTTTGAAAAAGGGATATCACTCTGATGTCTTGTTGAATATATATCTCTCATGCTCCCCTTGTGACCATTGCTCCCCCTGGAACTATGCCTCTGTGCTCTTTCTCCAAGTATATGGCTCTCTTTTAAGTATTTACCTTTGCATATGATAAATATCTCCTCTTGGAATCATGGGAAGAAGAATGACTCCCCCTATGGGTATGTCTCCTCCTATCTTCTCTGCAATATGAACAATATGATACCACTGAGCTATGTTTATGTTTCAAATGATGCCGCCCAACTAGAACATAGATCAACCACTCTTTCTATGATGATGCTTGGACCTATCCATGCATCAAACTCATGCCATACCATACATCATGAAGACAAATATATGTCAAAAATGAATAAAGAATTGTGAACAAAACATCAAGCAAGTACATCCTGTGCCATATTGTGTGCTAACCATGCACAACCCCCATGTACATCAATACCATACAATATGCCATAAGATATCATAAATGGAGTGTATCAACCATATGCCTCAAACAAGTGTCATATCACTCATGATATGCCTCTATCATGAACCAAGTGCCACAACCATGTATATCAACCATCAAGCATCATAGCAAGTGTCTCAACTGTATCATCCCATACATTATGTGCCAAAGTATATGCCAAGAAAAGTAATACCAATGATGTACTTTATCCAAGTACTATCACCACTTGTACCAAGAAAGTGCATTAACCATGCACCAATACCACAACAAGATGAACTTCAATCAATATGTGTCCTCATACATGTATGCCATATCCACCATAAAACATGTTTCAATCATGCATAAACTATAGATCAAGCTATGACTCATCAATTATGTACAACATGACCACCTCATCAACTCATCAACTACATGTCCCAATATGTAGTAGCCATGTATCATAACAAATATGCCTAAGATCCATTCACTACAACAAATACTAAGCATCCAAAAATACATGTACTAGAAGTGTGCCTCAATAGATGTAACTAGCATCATCATGATATATCTCATAACCAAGGTGTCATAACTTCACTGTCACAACCAAAATTGCTCCTCAACAGAAAAATGTCTCAATCCACACTCTAGGGTTAGTATCATGCATCCAAGATAGTATTTCAATACTCAACCATATGTCATCATCATACATACATAAATTATGTATGCCAACATGTAATCATGAAAACCTGCAACAAAACATGTCATACCCTGCAACAAACCATGTCAGACCCTGCAACAAAGAGTTATACCATCATACCATGTTGCAACTCATATGCATAGCCATTTTCCCAAGGCTGTTTCCATACATACGTGACCTGCTATACAAACAACTTGCATATGTACGCAACCTATTTATAGGTCAGTTTGCGTATGTATGTGACTGCTACCATTGTAACCTGTGTATGCTTCTGAAGATGTCAAGCTTGAGCTTCCCTTAAGGATACCATTTTGTTCTGACTGTTTAGTTTTCTTTACCCACTTCTGAAGGTGTCCTAGCTTCTCAGAACTTGAGCTCTGAGTTTCCATCTTTTCAAAAATGTCTTCCTTCCTAACTTCATGCTTTCTTCTGGTCATGCTATATGAAGTCCTCATCATGGATTGTCTTCTCGTGTTCCAAAAATTCTGGGATTTGTGGCTAACCCCACTACAATTGTAGCATCTCATGGTGTGACAATGAACAACAATGTGTCCTACTTTATTACATCTCCAACACCTTAGGGTGTTATAAAATATTTCAGTATCTCTCCTTGCATAAAATATGCATTCCAAAGCTTTGTGACCATATTCATTACATGAGTAATAGTGACCATGAAAAACATTTTCATACCTTTGCTTTGGTGTCCATATTGAAGGTGTCTCTCTTCTTTTAGGTGTAAAGATGGCTTCTTGATGTCTTCCTTGATTTTTTCTTTTGAAACTTTCCTTGCCTTGTGTAGATGGTTGACTTGCAACATTATTTCCATCCTTTGAGAGTGAGGGACTTACCTCATGTTTGTTTGAGGTGCTTTCTTTAACATGTGTAGCTTCTTTGTTGTATCCAAGACCTGATTTATCATTTGGTTATCTTTGACTATCCAAGATCTCATTCAAGATTGTTGATCTATTCAAGAATTTGTTTGACTTCTCTACTTTCTTTCTAAGATCAATAACTTCAGCTTCCAACTTATGAAATGACTCTTCCTTTTGATTTACTTGATTATTTAATAGTTCCTCTATACTTTTGGATTATTCAATTTGGGTCTTGAGATGGACATTATATTTAAGAATTTTTCTAATCCCATCATCTACCTTCTTATGTTCTTCTATTTCATTATTTATTCTTTTGATCTCTTCTTCTTTTTCTTCTAATTGAGTCTTTTTACTTTCTTCTTTTTCATTGAGCATTTCCTTTAACTTCAAGATATGCCTTTGATTCTTTTTAAGAAACTTTTTAGTGTTCTCAGAAAGATAGCTATATTCTATGTAACAATGGTCATAATTGTATTCAAATAGACCCCATTCAAATTTATTTTTAAGATATGATAGTTCTTCTTCTACCTCTTTCATGGGATAACTATCATCTAACTCTACACAAATAATTTCTAGATTTTCTTCTTCACTTGTAGAGAAATATTCAACATCATCACTTTTTGAAATATTGCGATCAAGGGATTTTAGAGATTCTTTACCTTCATTGATCTTGATGGAATTGTCTTCAATGTCTTCCTTTTTTCTTTGGTATGTCTTCTCTATCTTTAGCCATAGATCCTTGCTGGAAGTGCATTGTCCCATGCTCTCTTTGATAGAACTTGAGAGTCGACTAAGAATGGTATTGAGAGCTAATGCATCATTCTTCTTTTCTTCCCTTTGAGCTGTAAACTTTGAATTTTTATTCAAAGGAGATGATCCACCAATAGCTTCTTTCAAAACACCAGCTCCTATTTCCTTAAAATGCACTTTCATTTCTATTCTCCATGTAGAATAATTTTCCTCATCAAGGATTGGAACTTCATCATCCATTTTTGTGTCCATGGATCTCCTCCAAGCTTGCTAAGGATTATAGTGAAGGCCCACTCTGATACCAATTGTTCGACACACCGACCACACTGAGAGGGGGGGTGAATCAATGTAGGGATCTTATTCAAAACTCCTTAGTTAAAAATCACCAATTACTCATCACTTATTACTGTCATTTATAATCAATTGTATGTGAACATATATCAAAAACATATAACAACAACATATATCATTAATAAGTCATCACCACAAGGAACAAAAATAACACTAGATGTATGTACAATTTCCTTTTTATTACGGATTACAATCCTTGGGTTATCAACAACAACTGAATAGAGTTACAACTCCACAAGAGCACCAGCTCTACAATGAAAGATTCAACTTACACAACTCAACACCAACTGAGAAGTGTAAGAAATCCTCAATAGATACCAATTTGTCAACAGATACACTACCTATCAGTAGTGCAGCACATGTATGTACGCGCCCTACCGGTAGTACAACCCGCGTATGTATGATGCCTATCTGTACTACAACCTGCCTATTCCTTATGAACAATTAGAGTTTTCTCTCCATGAAAAACTCAGATCCTCTACAACCTTCAGTCACATTCACTTCTGTCTTTCACTATCCAATCTGTACCATAACGAATCTCAACACATCCCTACTCTTCAACAACTTACTCATGCTCCTCAACCATACAATATGAATGCTACTCAAACATAAGTAAGCAATATACTATGGCAACCATATCAGTACTGAAACACAAGAGTGTTTCTCACTTTATTAATAAATCAAAATAACCATATCACCATAGCCATACCAATAATTCCTGAAGCATTCACCATACGATGAGCAAGAGTATCCATCAAGAAAACTATGTAACCATACAAGAACGTTTATGGCACATCTGAGCCCATAGAATGTAGATCTAGAACTTTCTTCAGACTTCAAGAACCTAGCATCAACTCACACTCAAGTCTTCATGACTTCCTCCAACTGTACACACTTTGTCCTCCTTCAGCCCACGTGTGTACGCGCTCTATATCACTACAGCCCGCGCATGTACGCTCTATGGCGCACTGCTGCTCGCGTACTCCTTCAGAAACTAGGGTTTCTGAACTTCCAAAACTTTCATCGTCAAGATCTCAGACTAACGAAAACTTTGATGTGTCCATGAGATCCTCTAGTCAATCTCTCTCTCAGAATATATATTCAATATATTCTTAAGAGATATCTACTACAAGAGACCCTTGCCTCTTATTTGTACTCTCCAAGTAGCTTCCTTAGAAGCATCTTCTAGGCCACTTTGTCCACATAGTCACCTATGTCCAACTTGGTTCAATTTTCCACTTGTCCATATATCCAATACCCACTTGATGACTTAACACAATTTCCTCATTTAGGGTTAACCTTCTCATAATTACTTTCCATAATTATAAAGTTCTCCATTTACTTTATTATTTAAATAATCCTCTTTGACTTTGTCACTTCACTTTATTATTTAAATAATTTCTTCTTTGTAAGAACATTGATTTCTTTGAGTTTTGGGGGCTTCTAGCCAACATATGATGGTCCTCCAACTTCGTAAGGCCATAACTCTCAAACCATGAGGAATTATGTGACGTTTACACATACCACCAGAAATGGAATGACAAGCACTATCCATATAGGATAGTTTCACTGACAAATTCACTGATCTTCATCTCATTATTCCACAATTAAGCATGGGTTCTCTAACCATACTTCTAGGATAACTCAACCGCAAAGCCTCTTCCCATGAGGTCTTTCACCCTAAGGGGACCACTTTGGACTTCATCCATTTGTACTCCTTATCAATCATGATAAGACAATAATGAGTCATCTTTACATCAATCCAACTATGCATCATATATCAATGAAACCACATCGATCCATCTTCATCTATGCAACATATATCAATGAAAAATAATTGATCCATATTCATCTATGCATGACATCATATGACTATGAATCCACTTGACATCAAGGAAAATACATGATCCATCAATATACTATGACAATACATTGTTCCTTTGACATCAATCCTTTGGCATCAATGACAACATGATCCAACATCACTAGCCAAGTAGATCCTTCTATATATAATTTTCATCTTGACACCCTATACCCTAAGAGGAAACATTCCCCTGAGTGTCCATGCGCTGCATGCACTTCCTTTCATTGAGCATAGGTATGTTCCACTGCTTGGAGCTAGTTGCTTACTCACAACACTCATTTCCTCTCCTATATCGTGGAATTTCTTTGCCTATTAAAAAGAAAAAATACGAGCGGGAAAATAATATTATATCATATCGGCAACAATTGTGTCTCCTTTGAATAGAGCATAAACTTTTGAGTCCATTTTCATGCAAATTTTGGGTTTAGCATGACCTTAGGAAGTTGATCTCATTACATAGAGTTTACTCCTCCGACTGGTTATTCTTCCAGTCCTTATGGAGAGTTTGTTGATGCCTCCTACATCACAAAGCTTTATCATCAAGTCTATGTTTCCTAAGTTATATGTATGTCTCATGCTCTTGTTCAAAGGAAGTCTATAATCCTATGTCGGCCATTTATTAGAACTCTTGACTTTGCATGTCATCCATACCCTTAATGTATATCAAAGTCACATGAAGTTGTATTCCTACCATGCACCTTGGTCCTACTTTCATTATGGGTAGGTAATCGTGAACCCAACAATTGACATTTCCTCATTGGTCACTAATTGGGGGGTTTCCCTTGTGTTCGACAAAAAGAAATATATTCACACATTGGGATTTGTGAAATGTCTTGGATTCCATTAGCCTTATTGGTGGTTTCCTCACCTTTGTCGATGATTTTCCTTATTGGCTTCTATTCAGAGGGTCTCTTTTGTACACTACTTGCATATGGTGCATGCGAGGGGCACACAGAGTCATTGGTTCGTGAACATCCTGTTCATCAGAGATCCTCCTAATCATCAAGCTATTGCTTTGTACCTCATGTTTAATGATGATAGATTCCATAATTATCTCCTTTAAATGTGTCTCCTTCCATCAACTTCAACTCATATATTCTAGAAATGAGACTTAGAGTCCTATGAGTACCTAGAGGCTTGGAGTCATCAGTGGCAGGTTCTCCGACCATCGACAGTTGAGGATACATCAATGTCTCTTGTTCGATGGATTCTTCAAGTGTTTTACCTAAAGACCCTTATTCACACTTGTAGAATGTACTCGGTGATTTGATACCTACTTTCATTATCGATGGGTTGTCTCATGTTTTTTAACGGTACACCTTAATGACCGGTAATCAAAAAAAGTCTCATTTTGTTCGACCTCAACTCCTCTATTCACATGATGTAGACTTTCACCTTCGAAGGATAGTGTAGAATACCTCCAGCTTACAGTAGCAACATGCTTCATTTGTTGTTGTCATTCATTAGACTAGTACCTATATGACTTTAGTGATCATGGGAGATTAGATTGTACTCCATGGTATACATATATCTTCATATTTATTTTGAGACTGGATTCCATTGTTCCTTGTTCTTGACTATGACAGCCTATGACATATGTTCACTTTGTATTGCCTATTTATGGCCATGAACAATTATTTGATATATTTCCACATGGATCTGCAGTGTAATTCAGATTGGCAACCATGTGTACAAAGTAATTATGGATTGTAATATTCTCATGAGTAACTAGTATTTCCAGCTGAGTCTCCATTACTCCACTTCTAGGAATTATAATGTATTTCAATGATCGTAGATAGTCCTTTGACCTCACACATTAGGGGGAATCTGTTACAAAAAATGTTTCCTCACTCCATGCAACTTGCTTGGATGGCGTTTCCATTTCCCTATGAAAACTTGAATCCCCCTTTTTCACCTTCCAGAGCCAAAAAAGAATATTTTCCACATATATTGACCCTATCATTTATACAACAAGCGTATACATAGGTTGCTCCACTACAGCCTGTGTACATCAGGTTTGGTCCTCAAAATTAAAAATTATGTCTGGTTTCCATGCTATGTCACGAGATCCATGATCCTTGACCTTCCATATACTGGAAACGCTCTGAATCGACCCTTCATTTCCATTTCAAGGCTATAAATTGAGCCATATCCAATCCTTGAAGAATTGAACAATTCAACTTTGAGAGCAAAGACACTCTGGAAAAATTTCACTTCATATTGAGTTTGCATCCGTTTGTCCTTGAAAGTCTAAACTCCTTGTTTATCCCCCAAGCTCTTTCTTCTTTGTGATGGAGAACCACATTGACTCCTTTATATGAGCATGTCTTTGGTGGGGGATTGAAGTGGTGGAGGCCCATCTAGAGGGACTTAGTTTCTTGGTTCCGATATGTGTCATTACAAAATTTTGTGACCTATGTACTTCTTCTAATTATTTTAATAGAAATGCTCTTTTCTCATCCAATTGATATCTTGAAAATATTTGAATTATTATTCCATGGGCATATTTGTCATGTATGTTAATGGATTATGATAACATATATTCCAACACTATACACTATCACTATATGCTTGTGTATCTTGGTTGTTGAGGACAAGTTGCAGGTATAAATCTTTGGGTTGTGTGCTCAACGATGGTCTTCATCGAATGTCCATATGAGGTAGGCTCATAGCCTTGTCTTGTTAACATTTATTTCATATAACATACTTGGGATTAGAGTTTATTTCTACATTTCATTCAGTCTATTGTGGTTTACCCTTTTCCATAGAGATATTTTCCTCGTAAAAAAAACAAGGATTAAAAATAGACCCAAAAAGAGTGGAAGCAATAAAAAATATTCCTATACCTAGAAACATGAAATAAATACAATCTTTCTTGGGTAGAATCAACTTCCTGAGAAGGTTTTTTCCAAATTTTTTTGATATGGTTAGGCATATCACTAACATGTTAAAGAAAATTCATGGTGTGAAGTGGACCCCCGAGGCTAGATAATATTTTCAAATAACAAAAAAGGCATTGGGGGAATCCCTAGTTTTAGTCAACCCAAATTATGATAATGACTTCTTCATTTTTTATTTTTCTTCAGAACATACTATAACTGTTGTCTTGTTGCAAACAAGCGATGAAAATCAGGAGTAACCTATAGCCTTCTTCAACAAGGATTTAAGGGATGCATAATTGAAATATAGTAATCTGTAAAAACAAGCCTATGCCATGGTTAATTCATTAAAAAAATTCATATATTATATGTTACATTCCAAAACGTTTTCTTATCTACCTAACAGTTCCATCAAGGACATCCTCACAGAATTTGATAGTGAGGGAAAAAGAGGAAAATGGATTCCGAAGATGCAGGAGTAGGATTTGGAGATAAATCCCACCAATTTGGTAAAGGGACAAGGGATGGCCAAAATCATGGATGGATCAAATTACAAGGCCATTGATTTAAATTCCTCGACAACAAACATCATGGAAGAAAATTAAGGAGAATATGAAACATAAGAACTATGTTATGAGGTAAGACCTAAGTTCATTGAATCTGATTGGTATAAAGATGTGATTTTCTACCTTCGTAACCTAAGTTGCTCACCATCATGGGACAAAGCTAAGGACAGGTCCATCAAGATCAAGGCTGTGAAGTATTGTATTTTGGAAGAATTTTTTTTCTAGAAGGACCTAGTTGGAATATTTATGAATTTCCTTACTGAAGAATAAACTAAGGAAATTCTCAATGAATTTCATAAAGGGATATGTGGAGGTCATCATGCATGGAGAACCACTACATATAAAATACTCAGAGATGGATATTATTTTCCATTATTATTTTCTGAAGTGAATTGCATGGTCAGGGCATGTGTAAAATGTCTGATGTTTGCAGGGAAGTAGAAATTGTAGCCTCTCCCACTTAGGGATGTCAAAGCAGAAACACCCTTCCAACAATGAGGATCAGATTTCATTGGTGAAATCAACCCAAATTCAAGTGGGAAACAAAAATAGATCATGAGAGCCACATAATAATTCACCAAGTGGGTGGAGGAAAACCCCACCATAGCAACAATTGATACAATCATCATCAAGTTCCTTGAGGAGAACATTTTAGCAAGATTTGGATGTCGTAGAAATATTTTAACTGACAATTCCTAAGCCTTTAAATCTTTCAAGCTTATGATATTATGTCAAAACTATAATATAGATCTAGGGAATTCCACTACATATTATCCATAGGGAAATGGTTTGGCCAATTCATCCAAAAAGAACCTCATTAAGATTATTAAGAAGATGTCCCAAAAAAAGAAAACATGGGATTCCCACCTAAAATATGCAGTCTCGAAAGATAGAGTGAGCATAAAGAGGTCCCTTATTACTTCTCCATTTCAGATGGTGTATGAACTATAATATATATTTTCCCCTCCATCTCAGTCTTCCTATGATGAAATTTATACAAGATGAAGACATAGAGTCAGATGATATGCAAAGAAGAATCAAACAACTAATTGAAGTCCAACATGTAAGATATTAGGTACAACTGAAGTCTCAAACTCACCAAGAAAAAATGAAAGAAATATTTGGTAAGAGGACCAAGGAGAGAATCTTTTTGACAAGAGATCTAGTCTTAAAGTGGGATGCCAGTAGGGAAGAAAAGGGAAAGCATGGAAATTTCGAAAAACTCTGGCTTGGGACTTTATAGATAGTTGCAGCACAAGACAACAACACATATGAGTTGGCACAACTAGATGGATAATTGTTTGGGGATCCCGTTAATGCGAAATTCCTCAATCATTTATTGTAGTACTAAATGTTGCAAAATTTTCTACCTAGTAAACAAACAAATATTTTTCCATTCCTGTTATGTATTTTTTAATTTTACTTCATTCACCATATTTTATGCAAGTAAGAATCTAGGGTTTTGACTTTAAGTTGTTGAGCAATTTTTTTTCACCTCTTGGATTAGTTTTTTAGCTGCACAAGGAATATTTTGTTTTAATGTAGAATCCATAACTCAATAGAAGAAGTCACTTGGTCTACAGTTCTTAGCAGGCTAGAGGGGTATACTGTCCCGGTTGGAGCAGATGTTATTACTAGATTTGATCTAGTCATTAGTGTGCAAATTGATCGAGTTTATGAGGAAAAAATTAAAGAACATGAGGTTGAAAGGGAGATTACAGATCTCATGGATCAAAGAGGAAAAAAATATGGTTGAAAATCCAAAAAACATTTACAGTAAAAAAATCAAGCCCTAAGGGCTCGGGGCTGAGCTTCAAAAGCCCGAGCACTTAACGACAGTATAAAAGGAGCTTATCACATCCAAAATAGGCTTAATCTCTCATCAAAATATAATGATATCATAAGACCAAATATTAAGAGAAAATAACTGACAATGGTGTTGGGTCAGTTATCTAACAACAACAAGTGAGATCGATCAATGACTGGGATGCATGTCACACCTGAAAGATGTTTAGGAATTAATGCAAAATTGGGGTGTGACGATGGTTTTAAGGATCTACGTGGCGAAGCATGGATGGTTTTGCATGGTAGGATACAAAAAAGTAAAACCAGTCCCCTAGGGTCACGATAATATTATTCTAGTCCCGCTAGGTTGCATATCTTCCAACTCATCGCGTATATGTCCATCCATATAATTCCACCTGGAGTCAGCATAGCAGTCCACCTGGACATCGAGGAAGTCGATGAGGACTTGAAAAGTCAATGATACATATTTTTGAGCCTATTAAGGATCACCACCTATAATGAGAAGGCCCAATAGAATTTTGGCAGCCACATCAATCCTAGCCTCACATATGTCAAGTCCCTGAGGACACGTCAACACCTACATGGACCAAGTCAAAGATGCCACATGTCCACAGTCTATAATGACATCAACATGACCTCATCCAAGTTTCATGCGTTTTCTCCGAAATTCAAAAGGATGAAAACCATTGGGAAAAGGACACATGTTTCAAGGAGAGGCATAAGAGAGAATGTCTCAAGTGAGTGGAGGATTCATTGATGGCCTTCCAAATCCAATATAAAAGATGTGATGCATAATAAGATGTCTATCCTCAAATCCACATCCTTTCACTCACAATCATTCTTCTTCCTACACCTGACATAGGCCATCAATCATCACCTCGACATGCACATTCATGCAAGATCAAGATCTTCATAGATCATACCAAGTGTGACAAATCGTTACCTCTTATTAGCTGTTTGCGCAAACACATGTCAAAATCTTATAAGAGAAAATCATGGACATCATGAGCCATTGATCTGCATGTAATTTGGTGTCTAAATGTGAGTTACTAATATGTCAGGTGTTTCAAATGATGACTCACCTATGTCGAGCCTCTACTGAGGAGTGGATGATGAACCATCTTGGTCGCAGATGTTGGGAGATTTTTTTATACGCTTCTTTAAGAGAGGAATGTCCTTCTCTAATATCGTTAGCTTGATCTGGAGGATGAAATGGCGTTCGGGAATCTAACTTAAGGTGCAATGGCCAATCTAATTAGTGCACTGGAGAAGATTGAAGCAGAGGATTCAAGGGATTGGTTGATGGTACCCTATGTTATTGGGTGCTTCCCTCTGGAAGAAACATTCATCCTATGATCTTAGTATCTAAGGTAAAAGGTTCATACTGCAATAATGGGAATCAATTGAGTCATCCAAAAAGTCTCAAATAAAGGCTCAATTGGATGAGGATAGTAGACCCAACAAAAATATCAACAAGGTTCTTCTTGTGGTAGAAATTGGTTTCTTCCCAATAAAATTAGGTAAAATCAGTTGGAAATATGGGAATGGCTAGAAAAATGGACGTGGTTTCAAGATTATGACAATATTTTATCAATTTTCAAGAAGCAGTATTGTTCCAAGTGAGTGATTTTCTCTCAAGGAGAAGCATCTATAAATCAATGGAAGGAGATAATTTCAGGGTCGACACTTTAGGGAATTTAAGAGTATCTTATACCCAAGTTGTTTGATCA
The DNA here is from genome assembly GCA_009831015.1 of Picea engelmannii. Taxonomy (NCBI): domain Eukaryota; kingdom Viridiplantae; phylum Streptophyta; class Pinopsida; order Pinales; family Pinaceae; genus Picea; species Picea engelmannii. Next base: position 925,769 of record ML781182.1, on the reverse strand, counting down.
AGATCTGCTGAGACACAACCAAATTTTCAAGGATGTAGGATTTAAGAGATTAATCCCATGCATTATGCTTCAGTCCATGCTTCTTTTTATGTGTATGTTGTCTTGTAAATTCCATCCCCCTCATCTCATGGCTTCTTGTATCATATCCCCATTAATAAAATCTCAAGAAATAAGTTTTATGACATGTTTAGTGTAACTGCATGTTGTCCAACTTATGATACTGAAGTGTTTTCCTATGAATTAGTGACCAATTCTTGTCATTTTTCCATGTATTTGATTATGTGTAGAGGGTACCTCCATGGATTTAAATATATGAAAATGTTTATTGTTTGATGCATGATTTAATGATATGGTACAACTATTAGAACAACTGAATTCTTATTTGCTGAACACATTATTATTTCCATAAACTGTGAGATTCACCTTAAATTTGCCTCACATGTTTATTTTGTATTTCTTCTAAATCCATCCCTTTTGAACATAAAATCAAATTTTCTAAATCACTCATGGAAAAATGCCTCTCGAAGTTGAATGTTTTGATATTTGGTCTAGTATTGTTCGAGGGCCGAGATTTCTATATGAGAGAGTGAAAAAAATACCCACAATTTTGCATAATTTCTATTGTTACAACCATGGCCTTAAGGATCGCTCTGAGTCTTATCCCATGGGATTCCTTGGCATAGTTCCATTGATAACTTGGAACATGTCGAGGGACAAAAATACCCATGGTAAACCTTGTATTCTTCATGGCACAAGGCTAGGTCAACAATAGCGATCAAAGCCATTACAACAATATCCTCACTATAATATCAATATGTCACTTATGGGAATATAACCATTGTCAGGAGGATAATACTCCATCCCACAACCACTCAGGCTAGACCCAATTTAGAAGCTGTGAATATGTACCTAATGTACAAGGACAAGACAATTAGCATGAAATACGAGAGGATTCCTAAGATTTCTTCAATCTCATGTCCAATTCATCTAAAATTATTTAAGAGGTGTTTTCATAAATATGGTAAGCCTTATCTAAAATCATAAAATAATAAAGGATGAGGCCACTCTATATAACATTGGTACCATTAAAAATACAATTATATCTAAATTTAAAGAGGAAGTGTGACATCATAAATAAATAGAGGGCACGATAAAATTAAATACTATAAAGAGGTCATTAACCCCAATCTAGAATATCAAAAGTATCATTTTATTATGGCTACTTTAAAGAAGAAAATCAACATTTCTAAAATAATAATGAATTTTCACCAGTGAATCCATAATGGAATATGGTGTTGGATTATTCCTAAAACACCATGGGATGAAATGATTTGTCATCTTTGTGATACTAAAAATCCAGAGGATGCAAATCACTTTCGATTAAATTGTCATGTATATGCCCATATTAAAATTCAATTTCAAAATATTTGTAAACCAACCTTGCAACATGTTAACTCATCAAAATTATGGAGATTTAGGAAAGCTTATTTCCAATATTTATAAGAATATAACTATTACTATAACTATAAGGAAAATCAATTAATTCTTAACTATTTTTCTTAAGATCTACTAAATCAAATTTAATTTTAGTAAAGGATAACAATCATCATCATCACATAAAAATATTCATATTTTAGTTTTCAAAGAAACAAATAAAAAACTAACTCAAAATTATAAATATATTATTAATAACTAATTTTATTGTTTCATTCCTAATCCAATTCATTTATCTTCACCATTAAATTAAAAAAATAAAATAAAATAAATTATTAACCAATAAATAAGTGTTGGCACCTAAAGTTTTGGGTAAATATCGTGCATGTGCACAAACGAAGTTGTGTGCACTCATTCCAGTTTTGTGCATGCCCAAGCTGATGCACGAGGATTGACAAGAAGTGCACGCCAGATCAATTTTTGTTCATGCACACTAAGCCCGACTCTACCAATGTGTGTTGGTTTGAGTTTTGGGTTGTGCACCATAAATCAAGAAGACGAACACCAGAATCAAGAAAAGAATATTCAAGAAATCTCCCTGAATGATTATTGCCAACAACACAAGGGAACATGGAGTAGACAGAACATGAGTTGGAAAGGTATGCAATATTTCCCTCATTCTAGAAAGGCTATGTGGAATGTAGGAAGGTGACAAAAGCATGTGAGACTGTTAGCCAATAGAGAGAGTGGAGCATAATTGAAAGATATAGAGATCCAAATTCGAGAAGGATATAAAAGAAAGAAAGGACAATAAAGAAAGGGTTGATTCACTGGGTAACTGCCAGTTGTTCATTGTCCAAAATCCCACTCTTAGCCTCTGTAGTCTTGTAATTTCTCTAGTTGCGGGTCTGGTTTTTTCATATGTTAAAGGTATGAATGGATGCACATGGTGAAATGTATTATAAATCTAGGGAATTATATAAGGGAATATGAGCCTCTATTGTTTTCAAAATGGGATTTTATTAATGTATGCCTTTGACTGATGGAATCAGGATGAGAATAAAGTTGCATTGATTATGAACCTATGATGTGTCTATTATGTTTCTGAATGAATCTATTGCTTCCATTATGTTTTGACATCTTTTAGGTAACTTGCAATGCACTATATGAATGTCAACCCATATGGATCTCTGTGTGTTTATCCCTTGATCCCCAAGACAAGATCAGATGGTCCCTGTGATCCTCATAGAATCTCAGATGATACCTTCTTCAACCTTAGATGAGGATTGAAAGATCGATGCTTTGGGGTTTTTGTTGGTCAAATTTGGATGAACTCTAGGTATTAACCCCCCGGTGTTAAGAAGGACATGGAAAAATGTATAACAACCCAAAAAATGGTTTTGTTTTCGTGAAATACTTCCATTATGGATGGATACTGCATCTCCTCGACATGGTGCTCTAGAGGCCCCCTTAGGGTTTTGAATGACCTGTTGGGAGTGGACATGCCTTCGATGCTCCCCAATTCCTTCCATTACATGAGAGAAGGGATCCTACCACCCAAAGATACCATGATGACACTTTTTAGAGATGGTACCAACAACATATTCAGGATATAACTTCTCGAGTGCACATCCCATACACAATTATGGAAAAGTATGTTGTCTACCTTCTATTTGAATGTAGTTTTCATAATGTTTTCATCTATCCCAATGATGACTAGGGGGATGTGATGGAACTAATGTCATTTTGCATCACATAAGAGGACATCCAACAAGGCATTGTTGAATGGCCCACACATCCGCAACCAATCCCAGCTGAAGAAGCATACATTCTTGAGACGGACACTAGGCACAATCAACACTGAAAGCAGGTTGAGGTCACGCAGCTGTAGGCACAATAAAAAATCCTCCTTGGGGGGGAATACAATTATGACACCTCATTCAAGTGCCATCGAGACTCACAACCTATGCAAAAACCAACATAGTCCACCCTAATTGATGAAAAATGACAATGGACTGGTCCAACTATCTACAGTACCAACCCCACAGTACAACAAGGTTTCATCCAAATGGCATCGAGCGTTGCAACTTTGATAGATGTGCTCAAAATACAATTTTTTCTACAACAAAAAATACACATAAAGGCTCTTCGTAACATCGACCATCTATGTCGGCAACTCGAGGCCACACCATTGTCCTCAAACACTCTACCAAGAACACTGACCTATGGGAGTAGTTCCAGTTCTACCACATGGGTTCTTATATTTGACTCATCAACACCTCTTCCAGGGGACATCAACAATGGCCATATTCAATTGGCGTCGATTCCAACTCCAATAGTACAAGATTGTGTTACCACCTTACTTTCTAGGTTGGGTGAGTGACACCAAATATCGGGTCACGCTCATGCACAACTATAGATCTAACACCAAGTGGATTTTTCCATGCATAATCAGATGCACGAGCATTATAAAAAAGATTTTTTGGATCACCAAGCATTGAAAAATAAGTACGAATTTTTTTTTGTGGCACATGCAACCACCCATGTCCAATACATTGAGATAAGTATATCATTCACTGACCTTCTCGGGGTGATTGAAAACCTATATGTGTAGATTCCAACTACTTCAACATAGGGGTGCAAAATCCCCCCCCAATCTTAATCTCTTGGTTTTGAAGGCCTGCCTACAAAATATGGATTCACAACTTGCAGCTCTTCATCCAATACTCCACTAAATGTGTCCAATGACAACTTAGTTACAACAAACAATTAGGTTGGCTAAACAAGTTGTCCAAGATGGAAAAAACAGGATGGATGCATTTTCAAGTGTGGTCGACTACAACTTCACCTTATGGAATTATCTCCAAAATCCACCTGAGGTTTATACAATTTAATATTGAGTCTGTGCAACTGAAGTTGAGTTCACACAACAAAAGTGTGACTTGGCTTATTTACCTCCCAAGGAGTGTGCATCCGCGATGATATCTATTGCATCAAATACAAAATAGATCATAGTAGCTCGGGATGAAAAATAGAGTATATCCTAACTCATCACTTCTATGAATGATAAGGCCTTGATCCTTTACACCTAGCTCACAAACGTGCAGGTTTCTACTGGACCCTTCATTGAGAAAATGAATGCAATGGACCTGAAATTTCCTCAGGTCACACCATCCAATATTGATGTGGTTTTTCATCTCATGCAAGAACTCCAAAGAACCTTCGATGAACCTGAGTGCTAGTTCAAGGAGTTCGTGCAGGAACTCAGGAACATAGTTCATTCCATTTAAATTGTCATTCCATGAGGTAGTTGGCTTGAGGACGAGTCAAGTAATAGTGGTGGGAGTCTATTACGCATGCCCAAGCAGATGCACGAGGATTGATATGAAGTGCATGCCAAATCAAGTTTTGTTAATGCACGCCAAGTCTAGCTCTTCCAATTTGCATCGGTCATAGTTTTGGGATGCGCACTAGAAATCAAGAAGACGCATGCTAGAATCAAGAAAATAATCTCCGTGAAATTTCCCAAAATGATTACTGCCAACAACACATGGGAACATGGATCAAACAGAAGATGATCTACACATGTAGTTAAGATTTCCCCGATTCTAGAAAGGCTATGGGGAATGAAAATAAGTGACATAAGCGTGTGAGACCATTAGGTAGTAGATCTAGTGGAGAAGAACTGGAAGAGATGGAGCTCCAGAGCCAAGACGGATATAAAAGGAAACAAGGAAGACAAATAAATGTTTGATTCACTGGGTTACTACTATTTGTTCATTGTCCAAGAGCCCACTTCAAGCCTTTGTAGTATTGTAATTTCTCTATATTTTGGTTTGAGTCTTTCATATTTTAAAGGTATGAAAGGAAGCGCATGGCACAATGTATTGTAAATATGGGAAATTATCCGAGGGGATATAAGCCTCTATTTCTGTCGATGTGGGATTTTCTTAATGTATGTGTTGGACATATTGTCATTGATGTATTTCCATTGATGTCAACAACCAATGCCATTATGATGTGATGATGATTTGTTATGAACAACATGCAGAAGAAACACTATCAAGATCAGATTCCCAACAAATCAATGATCTCTATCACCTAAAACTTAGGAGAGGCAGAGTATTAAATTTCAGAAGATCAACGTAATTTAGAAACACTATCAGGATCGAATTCCCAACGTATCAATGATATTGATCAGTTAGAATCCAAGTAATAAAACCAAAAGTATCAGAAGGAAAAGCACATTGCAGAAACACGATCATGATTGAAATCCCCATAGTAAAACTACAAAATAATCGAGGAGGAATACTATCCATTGGTGTAAGATTTTGGGATAAACCAAGACCATCATATCTGGAAGATACTTGAAGTTTAATAGGGGAATCTCATTTCAGGAGAATTGAGAAGTGGGAGAAAATAACCCAAAGTGTCGAAGGTCAAAATGAATCTAGACCATTGATCTAGAACTGATCACAGTTGTTGGATGAAGGGTTCACGATATCCCGAAATAGCTAAAATATCAACAACTGTTGGATCGTGTTAATCTTTTTGCTTCAAAGATGAATTGTTATATGAATTCAAGTTACTCGAGGTTTAATCGGGGAATCTCACTTTGGGAGAATTGGGAAGTGGGAGAAAATAACCCAAAGTGTCGAAGGTCGAAATGAATCTAGACCATTGATCTAGAACTTATCACAGTCGTTGGATCAAGGATTCAAGAGATCTCGAAATAGCTGAAGAAACATGAACATATGTCTCATGAAGATCAGTCAGACATATCTGATGTAGAAGAGGACAACTTTATAAAGAAACTCTAGAAAGGATCTGGAAAATATAAAGGAAAGTTACCCTTCAAATGTTTCAATTGTGGCAGAATTGGACACTTTGATAACAAATGTCCCTACCCCAAGAAGGAGGAAAATGATGAAGAAGTTCACAACTAGAAAAACCAATACAAGAAGAAATTCTATAAGAAAAAGAAGAACTTCTACTATAAATAAGACATCAACTCTTCATACATGAGTGAAGATGAGAATTAAGAGTTTCTATTTATGGGAATAAAAACTCAAGATGATAAACATTCAGAAGATGAAGAAGAAGTGAACTTCAAAGAAGAAATCCTTAGTATAATTAAAGAACTAAGAAAAACTAAAAAACAAAATAGGGTACTAAGGGAAGAGATTCTAGAGATTAAATAAGCTACTAAATAAAGAGAGAGGGAAGTTTCCAAAACAATCAAAGAGTTAGAACAAACCATCAGTGATTTGAAGTCCCAGCTCCTAGAAGCTAATAAAATTGAAGAAGTCATTTAAAAAAAACTTAGTGATAAAAAAACAAGCGTGTGAGAAACTAGAAGTCGAGATTAAGCTGCTAAAAGTTGAACTTGAGAAAGAAAAGAAGGGATCAAAATTTGGAAATAATTCAAAGATATTGGATGGAATTCTAAGTAGTCAGAGGTCACCAAACAAAAAGAATGGTTTGTGATACACCCAAGACTCAACTTCTACATCACAAGGATCTGTCAAAAGAAAAATCAATTACGTAGATGCTCTAAAGGGATCCTCAAGAAGAGAAGATAATAAAGAAAATATGATACCATTGAAAATTGTTGCACATAAAAAAAAATCAACATTCCCTACTAAAGTAAAAAATGAAAGGAAGAATAAAATCACCAGAAGGAATCCCCCTAATAAACATCTATTTATTGGATATTGTTACTCTTGCAATAATTTTGGTCATAAGGTAGTACACTGCAAAGCTTGTGGACAATACAATAATAGAAATGTCCAAAGATAAGAACAATAGATACAATACAGAGAAGAGAAACTACAACTCATTTGACCCTTTACAAAAATTCAATATTGAATGTCAAAAATGCAACAACTATGGTGATAAAA
>ML781182.1:895642-918335 GCA_009831015.1 Picea engelmannii | reverse complement strand
ATGCAGGAGTAGGATTTGGAGATAAATCCCACCAATTTGGTAAAGGGACAAGGGATGGCCAAAATCATGGATGGATCAAATTACAAGGCCATTGATTTAAATTCCTCGACAACAAACATCATGGAAGAAAATTAAGGAGAATATGAAACATAAGAACTATGTTATGAGGTAAGACCTAAGTTCATTGAATCTGATTGGTATAAAGATGTGATTTTCTACCTTCGTAACCTAAGTTGCTCACCATCATGGGACAAAGCTAAGGACAGGTCCATCAAGATCAAGGCTGTGAAGTATTGTATTTTGGAAGAATTTTTTTTCTAGAAGGACCTAGTTGGAATATTTATGAATTTCCTTACTGAAGAATAAACTAAGGAAATTCTCAATGAATTTCATAAAGGGATATGTGGAGGTCATCATGCATGGAGAACCACTACATATAAAATACTCAGAGATGGATATTATTTTCCATTATTATTTTCTGAAGTGAATTGCATGGTCAGGGCATGTGTAAAATGTCTGATGTTTGCAGGGAAGTAGAAATTGTAGCCTCTCCCACTTAGGGATGTCAAAGCAGAAACACCCTTCCAACAATGAGGATCAGATTTCATTGGTGAAATCAACCCAAATTCAAGTGGGAAACAAAAATAGATCATGAGAGCCACATAATAATTCACCAAGTGGGTGGAGGAAAACCCCACCATAGCAACAATTGATACAATCATCATCAAGTTCCTTGAGGAGAACATTTTAGCAAGATTTGGATGTCGTAGAAATATTTTAACTGACAATTCCTAAGCCTTTAAATCTTTCAAGCTTATGATATTATGTCAAAACTATAATATAGATCTAGGGAATTCCACTACATATTATCCATAGGGAAATGGTTTGGCCAATTCATCCAAAAAGAACCTCATTAAGATTATTAAGAAGATGTCCCAAAAAAAGAAAACATGGGATTCCCACCTAAAATATGCAGTCTCGAAAGATAGAGTGAGCATAAAGAGGTCCCTTATTACTTCTCCATTTCAGATGGTGTATGAACTATAATATATATTTTCCCCTCCATCTCAGTCTTCCTATGATGAAATTTATACAAGATGAAGACATAGAGTCAGATGATATGCAAAGAAGAATCAAACAACTAATTGAAGTCCAACATGTAAGATATTAGGTACAACTGAAGTCTCAAACTCACCAAGAAAAAATGAAAGAAATATTTGGTAAGAGGACCAAGGAGAGAATCTTTTTGACAAGAGATCTAGTCTTAAAGTGGGATGCCAGTAGGGAAGAAAAGGGAAAGCATGGAAATTTCGAAAAACTCTGGCTTGGGACTTTATAGATAGTTGCAGCACAAGACAACAACACATATGAGTTGGCACAACTAGATGGATAATTGTTTGGGGATCCCGTTAATGCGAAATTCCTCAATCATTTATTGTAGTACTAAATGTTGCAAAATTTTCTACCTAGTAAACAAACAAATATTTTTCCATTCCTGTTATGTATTTTTTAATTTTACTTCATTCACCATATTTTATGCAAGTAAGAATCTAGGGTTTTGACTTTAAGTTGTTGAGCAATTTTTTTTCACCTCTTGGATTAGTTTTTTAGCTGCACAAGGAATATTTTGTTTTAATGTAGAATCCATAACTCAATAGAAGAAGTCACTTGGTCTACAGTTCTTAGCAGGCTAGAGGGGTATACTGTCCCGGTTGGAGCAGATGTTATTACTAGATTTGATCTAGTCATTAGTGTGCAAATTGATCGAGTTTATGAGGAAAAAATTAAAGAACATGAGGTTGAAAGGGAGATTACAGATCTCATGGATCAAAGAGGAAAAAAATATGGTTGAAAATCCAAAAAACATTTACAGTAAAAAAATCAAGCCCTAAGGGCTCGGGGCTGAGCTTCAAAAGCCCGAGCACTTAACGACAGTATAAAAGGAGCTTATCACATCCAAAATAGGCTTAATCTCTCATCAAAATATAATGATATCATAAGACCAAATATTAAGAGAAAATAACTGACAATGGTGTTGGGTCAGTTATCTAACAACAACAAGTGAGATCGATCAATGACTGGGATGCATGTCACACCTGAAAGATGTTTAGGAATTAATGCAAAATTGGGGTGTGACGATGGTTTTAAGGATCTACGTGGCGAAGCATGGATGGTTTTGCATGGTAGGATACAAAAAAGTAAAACCAGTCCCCTAGGGTCACGATAATATTATTCTAGTCCCGCTAGGTTGCATATCTTCCAACTCATCGCGTATATGTCCATCCATATAATTCCACCTGGAGTCAGCATAGCAGTCCACCTGGACATCGAGGAAGTCGATGAGGACTTGAAAAGTCAATGATACATATTTTTGAGCCTATTAAGGATCACCACCTATAATGAGAAGGCCCAATAGAATTTTGGCAGCCACATCAATCCTAGCCTCACATATGTCAAGTCCCTGAGGACACGTCAACACCTACATGGACCAAGTCAAAGATGCCACATGTCCACAGTCTATAATGACATCAACATGACCTCATCCAAGTTTCATGCGTTTTCTCCGAAATTCAAAAGGATGAAAACCATTGGGAAAAGGACACATGTTTCAAGGAGAGGCATAAGAGAGAATGTCTCAAGTGAGTGGAGGATTCATTGATGGCCTTCCAAATCCAATATAAAAGATGTGATGCATAATAAGATGTCTATCCTCAAATCCACATCCTTTCACTCACAATCATTCTTCTTCCTACACCTGACATAGGCCATCAATCATCACCTCGACATGCACATTCATGCAAGATCAAGATCTTCATAGATCATACCAAGTGTGACAAATCGTTACCTCTTATTAGCTGTTTGCGCAAACACATGTCAAAATCTTATAAGAGAAAATCATGGACATCATGAGCCATTGATCTGCATGTAATTTGGTGTCTAAATGTGAGTTACTAATATGTCAGGTGTTTCAAATGATGACTCACCTATGTCGAGCCTCTACTGAGGAGTGGATGATGAACCATCTTGGTCGCAGATGTTGGGAGATTTTTTTATACGCTTCTTTAAGAGAGGAATGTCCTTCTCTAATATCGTTAGCTTGATCTGGAGGATGAAATGGCGTTCGGGAATCTAACTTAAGGTGCAATGGCCAATCTAATTAGTGCACTGGAGAAGATTGAAGCAGAGGATTCAAGGGATTGGTTGATGGTACCCTATGTTATTGGGTGCTTCCCTCTGGAAGAAACATTCATCCTATGATCTTAGTATCTAAGGTAAAAGGTTCATACTGCAATAATGGGAATCAATTGAGTCATCCAAAAAGTCTCAAATAAAGGCTCAATTGGATGAGGATAGTAGACCCAACAAAAATATCAACAAGGTTCTTCTTGTGGTAGAAATTGGTTTCTTCCCAATAAAATTAGGTAAAATCAGTTGGAAATATGGGAATGGCTAGAAAAATGGACGTGGTTTCAAGATTATGACAATATTTTATCAATTTTCAAGAAGCAGTATTGTTCCAAGTGAGTGATTTTCTCTCAAGGAGAAGCATCTATAAATCAATGGAAGGAGATAATTTCAGGGTCGACACTTTAGGGAATTTAAGAGTATCTTATACCCAAGTTGTTTGATCAAGATCTGCTGAGACACAACCAAATTTTCAAGGATGTAGGATTTAAGAGATTAATCCCATGCATTATGCTTCAGTCCATGCTTCTTTTTATGTGTATGTTGTCTTGTAAATTCCATCCCCCTCATCTCATGGCTTCTTGTATCATATCCCCATTAATAAAATCTCAAGAAATAAGTTTTATGACATGTTTAGTGTAACTGCATGTTGTCCAACTTATGATACTGAAGTGTTTTCCTATGAATTAGTGACCAATTCTTGTCATTTTTCCATGTATTTGATTATGTGTAGAGGGTACCTCCATGGATTTAAATATATGAAAATGTTTATTGTTTGATGCATGATTTAATGATATGGTACAACTATTAGAACAACTGAATTCTTATTTGCTGAACACATTATTATTTCCATAAACTGTGAGATTCACCTTAAATTTGCCTCACATGTTTATTTTGTATTTCTTCTAAATCCATCCCTTTTGAACATAAAATCAAATTTTCTAAATCACTCATGGAAAAATGCCTCTCGAAGTTGAATGTTTTGATATTTGGTCTAGTATTGTTCGAGGGCCGAGATTTCTATATGAGAGAGTGAAAAAAATACCCACAATTTTGCATAATTTCTATTGTTACAACCATGGCCTTAAGGATCGCTCTGAGTCTTATCCCATGGGATTCCTTGGCATAGTTCCATTGATAACTTGGAACATGTCGAGGGACAAAAATACCCATGGTAAACCTTGTATTCTTCATGGCACAAGGCTAGGTCAACAATAGCGATCAAAGCCATTACAACAATATCCTCACTATAATATCAATATGTCACTTATGGGAATATAACCATTGTCAGGAGGATAATACTCCATCCCACAACCACTCAGGCTAGACCCAATTTAGAAGCTGTGAATATGTACCTAATGTACAAGGACAAGACAATTAGCATGAAATACGAGAGGATTCCTAAGATTTCTTCAATCTCATGTCCAATTCATCTAAAATTATTTAAGAGGTGTTTTCATAAATATGGTAAGCCTTATCTAAAATCATAAAATAATAAAGGATGAGGCCACTCTATATAACATTGGTACCATTAAAAATACAATTATATCTAAATTTAAAGAGGAAGTGTGACATCATAAATAAATAGAGGGCACGATAAAATTAAATACTATAAAGAGGTCATTAACCCCAATCTAGAATATCAAAAGTATCATTTTATTATGGCTACTTTAAAGAAGAAAATCAACATTTCTAAAATAATAATGAATTTTCACCAGTGAATCCATAATGGAATATGGTGTTGGATTATTCCTAAAACACCATGGGATGAAATGATTTGTCATCTTTGTGATACTAAAAATCCAGAGGATGCAAATCACTTTCGATTAAATTGTCATGTATATGCCCATATTAAAATTCAATTTCAAAATATTTGTAAACCAACCTTGCAACATGTTAACTCATCAAAATTATGGAGATTTAGGAAAGCTTATTTCCAATATTTATAAGAATATAACTATTACTATAACTATAAGGAAAATCAATTAATTCTTAACTATTTTTCTTAAGATCTACTAAATCAAATTTAATTTTAGTAAAGGATAACAATCATCATCATCACATAAAAATATTCATATTTTAGTTTTCAAAGAAACAAATAAAAAACTAACTCAAAATTATAAATATATTATTAATAACTAATTTTATTGTTTCATTCCTAATCCAATTCATTTATCTTCACCATTAAATTAAAAAAATAAAATAAAATAAATTATTAACCAATAAATAAGTGTTGGCACCTAAAGTTTTGGGTAAATATCGTGCATGTGCACAAACGAAGTTGTGTGCACTCATTCCAGTTTTGTGCATGCCCAAGCTGATGCACGAGGATTGACAAGAAGTGCACGCCAGATCAATTTTTGTTCATGCACACTAAGCCCGACTCTACCAATGTGTGTTGGTTTGAGTTTTGGGTTGTGCACCATAAATCAAGAAGACGAACACCAGAATCAAGAAAAGAATATTCAAGAAATCTCCCTGAATGATTATTGCCAACAACACAAGGGAACATGGAGTAGACAGAACATGAGTTGGAAAGGTATGCAATATTTCCCTCATTCTAGAAAGGCTATGTGGAATGTAGGAAGGTGACAAAAGCATGTGAGACTGTTAGCCAATAGAGAGAGTGGAGCATAATTGAAAGATATAGAGATCCAAATTCGAGAAGGATATAAAAGAAAGAAAGGACAATAAAGAAAGGGTTGATTCACTGGGTAACTGCCAGTTGTTCATTGTCCAAAATCCCACTCTTAGCCTCTGTAGTCTTGTAATTTCTCTAGTTGCGGGTCTGGTTTTTTCATATGTTAAAGGTATGAATGGATGCACATGGTGAAATGTATTATAAATCTAGGGAATTATATAAGGGAATATGAGCCTCTATTGTTTTCAAAATGGGATTTTATTAATGTATGCCTTTGACTGATGGAATCAGGATGAGAATAAAGTTGCATTGATTATGAACCTATGATGTGTCTATTATGTTTCTGAATGAATCTATTGCTTCCATTATGTTTTGACATCTTTTAGGTAACTTGCAATGCACTATATGAATGTCAACCCATATGGATCTCTGTGTGTTTATCCCTTGATCCCCAAGACAAGATCAGATGGTCCCTGTGATCCTCATAGAATCTCAGATGATACCTTCTTCAACCTTAGATGAGGATTGAAAGATCGATGCTTTGGGGTTTTTGTTGGTCAAATTTGGATGAACTCTAGGTATTAACCCCCCGGTGTTAAGAAGGACATGGAAAAATGTATAACAACCCAAAAAATGGTTTTGTTTTCGTGAAATACTTCCATTATGGATGGATACTGCATCTCCTCGACATGGTGCTCTAGAGGCCCCCTTAGGGTTTTGAATGACCTGTTGGGAGTGGACATGCCTTCGATGCTCCCCAATTCCTTCCATTACATGAGAGAAGGGATCCTACCACCCAAAGATACCATGATGACACTTTTTAGAGATGGTACCAACAACATATTCAGGATATAACTTCTCGAGTGCACATCCCATACACAATTATGGAAAAGTATGTTGTCTACCTTCTATTTGAATGTAGTTTTCATAATGTTTTCATCTATCCCAATGATGACTAGGGGGATGTGATGGAACTAATGTCATTTTGCATCACATAAGAGGACATCCAACAAGGCATTGTTGAATGGCCCACACATCCGCAACCAATCCCAGCTGAAGAAGCATACATTCTTGAGACGGACACTAGGCACAATCAACACTGAAAGCAGGTTGAGGTCACGCAGCTGTAGGCACAATAAAAAATCCTCCTTGGGGGGGAATACAATTATGACACCTCATTCAAGTGCCATCGAGACTCACAACCTATGCAAAAACCAACATAGTCCACCCTAATTGATGAAAAATGACAATGGACTGGTCCAACTATCTACAGTACCAACCCCACAGTACAACAAGGTTTCATCCAAATGGCATCGAGCGTTGCAACTTTGATAGATGTGCTCAAAATACAATTTTTTCTACAACAAAAAATACACATAAAGGCTCTTCGTAACATCGACCATCTATGTCGGCAACTCGAGGCCACACCATTGTCCTCAAACACTCTACCAAGAACACTGACCTATGGGAGTAGTTCCAGTTCTACCACATGGGTTCTTATATTTGACTCATCAACACCTCTTCCAGGGGACATCAACAATGGCCATATTCAATTGGCGTCGATTCCAACTCCAATAGTACAAGATTGTGTTACCACCTTACTTTCTAGGTTGGGTGAGTGACACCAAATATCGGGTCACGCTCATGCACAACTATAGATCTAACACCAAGTGGATTTTTCCATGCATAATCAGATGCACGAGCATTATAAAAAAGATTTTTTGGATCACCAAGCATTGAAAAATAAGTACGAATTTTTTTTTGTGGCACATGCAACCACCCATGTCCAATACATTGAGATAAGTATATCATTCACTGACCTTCTCGGGGTGATTGAAAACCTATATGTGTAGATTCCAACTACTTCAACATAGGGGTGCAAAATCCCCCCCCAATCTTAATCTCTTGGTTTTGAAGGCCTGCCTACAAAATATGGATTCACAACTTGCAGCTCTTCATCCAATACTCCACTAAATGTGTCCAATGACAACTTAGTTACAACAAACAATTAGGTTGGCTAAACAAGTTGTCCAAGATGGAAAAAACAGGATGGATGCATTTTCAAGTGTGGTCGACTACAACTTCACCTTATGGAATTATCTCCAAAATCCACCTGAGGTTTATACAATTTAATATTGAGTCTGTGCAACTGAAGTTGAGTTCACACAACAAAAGTGTGACTTGGCTTATTTACCTCCCAAGGAGTGTGCATCCGCGATGATATCTATTGCATCAAATACAAAATAGATCATAGTAGCTCGGGATGAAAAATAGAGTATATCCTAACTCATCACTTCTATGAATGATAAGGCCTTGATCCTTTACACCTAGCTCACAAACGTGCAGGTTTCTACTGGACCCTTCATTGAGAAAATGAATGCAATGGACCTGAAATTTCCTCAGGTCACACCATCCAATATTGATGTGGTTTTTCATCTCATGCAAGAACTCCAAAGAACCTTCGATGAACCTGAGTGCTAGTTCAAGGAGTTCGTGCAGGAACTCAGGAACATAGTTCATTCCATTTAAATTGTCATTCCATGAGGTAGTTGGCTTGAGGACGAGTCAAGTAATAGTGGTGGGAGTCTATTACGCATGCCCAAGCAGATGCACGAGGATTGATATGAAGTGCATGCCAAATCAAGTTTTGTTAATGCACGCCAAGTCTAGCTCTTCCAATTTGCATCGGTCATAGTTTTGGGATGCGCACTAGAAATCAAGAAGACGCATGCTAGAATCAAGAAAATAATCTCCGTGAAATTTCCCAAAATGATTACTGCCAACAACACATGGGAACATGGATCAAACAGAAGATGATCTACACATGTAGTTAAGATTTCCCCGATTCTAGAAAGGCTATGGGGAATGAAAATAAGTGACATAAGCGTGTGAGACCATTAGGTAGTAGATCTAGTGGAGAAGAACTGGAAGAGATGGAGCTCCAGAGCCAAGACGGATATAAAAGGAAACAAGGAAGACAAATAAATGTTTGATTCACTGGGTTACTACTATTTGTTCATTGTCCAAGAGCCCACTTCAAGCCTTTGTAGTATTGTAATTTCTCTATATTTTGGTTTGAGTCTTTCATATTTTAAAGGTATGAAAGGAAGCGCATGGCACAATGTATTGTAAATATGGGAAATTATCCGAGGGGATATAAGCCTCTATTTCTGTCGATGTGGGATTTTCTTAATGTATGTGTTGGACATATTGTCATTGATGTATTTCCATTGATGTCAACAACCAATGCCATTATGATGTGATGATGATTTGTTATGAACAACATGCAGAAGAAACACTATCAAGATCAGATTCCCAACAAATCAATGATCTCTATCACCTAAAACTTAGGAGAGGCAGAGTATTAAATTTCAGAAGATCAACGTAATTTAGAAACACTATCAGGATCGAATTCCCAACGTATCAATGATATTGATCAGTTAGAATCCAAGTAATAAAACCAAAAGTATCAGAAGGAAAAGCACATTGCAGAAACACGATCATGATTGAAATCCCCATAGTAAAACTACAAAATAATCGAGGAGGAATACTATCCATTGGTGTAAGATTTTGGGATAAACCAAGACCATCATATCTGGAAGATACTTGAAGTTTAATAGGGGAATCTCATTTCAGGAGAATTGAGAAGTGGGAGAAAATAACCCAAAGTGTCGAAGGTCAAAATGAATCTAGACCATTGATCTAGAACTGATCACAGTTGTTGGATGAAGGGTTCACGATATCCCGAAATAGCTAAAATATCAACAACTGTTGGATCGTGTTAATCTTTTTGCTTCAAAGATGAATTGTTATATGAATTCAAGTTACTCGAGGTTTAATCGGGGAATCTCACTTTGGGAGAATTGGGAAGTGGGAGAAAATAACCCAAAGTGTCGAAGGTCGAAATGAATCTAGACCATTGATCTAGAACTTATCACAGTCGTTGGATCAAGGATTCAAGAGATCTCGAAATAGCTGAAGAAACATGAACATATGTCTCATGAAGATCAGTCAGACATATCTGATGTAGAAGAGGACAACTTTATAAAGAAACTCTAGAAAGGATCTGGAAAATATAAAGGAAAGTTACCCTTCAAATGTTTCAATTGTGGCAGAATTGGACACTTTGATAACAAATGTCCCTACCCCAAGAAGGAGGAAAATGATGAAGAAGTTCACAACTAGAAAAACCAATACAAGAAGAAATTCTATAAGAAAAAGAAGAACTTCTACTATAAATAAGACATCAACTCTTCATACATGAGTGAAGATGAGAATTAAGAGTTTCTATTTATGGGAATAAAAACTCAAGATGATAAACATTCAGAAGATGAAGAAGAAGTGAACTTCAAAGAAGAAATCCTTAGTATAATTAAAGAACTAAGAAAAACTAAAAAACAAAATAGGGTACTAAGGGAAGAGATTCTAGAGATTAAATAAGCTACTAAATAAAGAGAGAGGGAAGTTTCCAAAACAATCAAAGAGTTAGAACAAACCATCAGTGATTTGAAGTCCCAGCTCCTAGAAGCTAATAAAATTGAAGAAGTCATTTAAAAAAAACTTAGTGATAAAAAAACAAGCGTGTGAGAAACTAGAAGTCGAGATTAAGCTGCTAAAAGTTGAACTTGAGAAAGAAAAGAAGGGATCAAAATTTGGAAATAATTCAAAGATATTGGATGGAATTCTAAGTAGTCAGAGGTCACCAAACAAAAAGAATGGTTTGTGATACACCCAAGACTCAACTTCTACATCACAAGGATCTGTCAAAAGAAAAATCAATTACGTAGATGCTCTAAAGGGATCCTCAAGAAGAGAAGATAATAAAGAAAATATGATACCATTGAAAATTGTTGCACATAAAAAAAAATCAACATTCCCTACTAAAGTAAAAAATGAAAGGAAGAATAAAATCACCAGAAGGAATCCCCCTAATAAACATCTATTTATTGGATATTGTTACTCTTGCAATAATTTTGGTCATAAGGTAGTACACTGCAAAGCTTGTGGACAATACAATAATAGAAATGTCCAAAGATAAGAACAATAGATACAATACAGAGAAGAGAAACTACAACTCATTTGACCCTTTACAAAAATTCAATATTGAATGTCAAAAATGCAACAACTATGGTGATAAAACCATAGAATGTAGATTACCAATGCAATTCTTAAAGATAGGAAGCCCTAACAAATAGAATAAGAAGATATGGAAAAGAAAATCCAAAGTACCAACCAAGAAAGATGATGAATATATTGCTCCTGAAATTGATGAAGTTAATAATAGGAGATTGGTGGGTAAAACTTCTAATAAGGAATATATTAATCAAAGTTATGCATATCGATTACATCAATCTCAATACAAGAAAACTCCTAAATAAAAATCTGACACAATTCCAGAACTTGATAATGTCATACAAGTAGATTATCCATTACTCAACAAATGGAAAATTAAAAAGGAAAATTCTCAAAACAATGATAAAGAAGCTTGTGGTGCATAAAATAGTGACAATTATGATGAATATTCAATAGTATAACAACCAGAAGAATTGAGTGATGATGATCTCAGAATTTTTCCAATGTTATTTTAATGATCCACTGAAACTCCTTCTCAAAAAAAAAAAAAAAATTAGAAACAAAGAAGGGAAGGATAAATTAGGGAAGATTGTTCCTATTGATACTCCTATGAGTATTGAAGCACAAAAAAGTTAATAGATAACTAGGATCATAAAAAGAATCATGGTTTGATGGTATAAATCATTGAAGGTTCTAGCATGGTTTGTTGCAGGTCTTCATCTTCCCAGGAACTATGCAGGTTATGCATTTTCTAAGTAAAGTCATCTGATATGATCATGCATTTATCCCAAATTGGTTATAAGTGGTATACAAGGCATCTTGTATATATGAAAGGGGGAGAGACATTTTCAGGAAGAGATACCCTTTTAGAAACAAAAGGGGAGAGCAGTCAGAGGCAGAGAAAAAAGATTGACAGGGGGAGGCATTCATTTATGGAAGGAAGAGCATGATTACAGGGGGAGTTACCTAAGTTCATATTTTGGTCAACATCATACAGATAGACAGAGATTAATCATAAGGGGAGAAACCCTTTTCCATTGAAGTCAAAGGGGGAGAGTAACTTCATAGGAGAGAAGCATCATCACAGGGGGATTTTGTGTATGAAGTTGGTGTGTTTCTCTCAATGACAAAGGGAGATATTGTTGGACATATTATCATTGATGTGTTTCCATTCAACAATTGATGTGATTATGACGTGATGATGAGTTTTTAGGAACAACATGCAGAAGAAACACTATTGGTATCTTGATGTGTTGTCATTGATGTCAACAACCAATTTCATTATGATGTGATGATGAGTTGTTATGAAAAACATGCGGAAGAAACACTATCGGGATAAAACTCCCAACAGATCAATGATCTCGATCACCTAAAGCTCAGAACAGGAAGCATATTAAATTTCACGAGATCAACACAATCCATAAACACTATTGGGATCAAATTCCCAATAGATCAATGATCTCGATCAATTAGAATCCAAGTAAAAAAACCAAAAATCTCATAAGGGAAAGCGCATTGAAAAAACACGATCAGGATTGAAATCCCCATAGTAAAACTACAAAAGAATCGAGGAAGAATACTGTCCACTGATGTAATATTTCGAGATAAACTAGGGCCTTCAGATTGGGAAGCTACTCAAGGTTTAATCAGGGAATCTCAATTTGAGAGAATTAATAAGTGGGAGCGAATAACCCAAAGTTCCAAAGGCCGAAATGAATCTATACCATTGATCTAGAATTGATCACAGTCGTTGGATCAAGGATTCACGAGATCCTAAAATAGCCGAAATCCCAACAACTATTGGATCATGTTAAGCGTTTTCCGTCAAAAAAGAATCGTTAGATGAAGACAAGTTACTCGAGGTTTAATTGGGGAATATCACGTTGCGAGAATTGGGAAGTGGGAGAGAATAACCCAAAGTACCGAAGGTTGAAATGAATCTAGACCATTGATCTAGAACTAATCACAGTTGTTGGATCAAGGATTCATGAGATCCCAAAATAGTCGAAACCGCAACTACCATTGGATCGTGTTAATATTTTCGTGTCAAAGATGGATCTTTATATGATTTCAAGATACTCGAGGTTTATTTGGGGAATATCACTTTGGGAGAATTGGGAAGCGAATAACCCAAATTCCTGAAGGATGAAATAAATATGGACCATTGATCTAGAACTGATCATAGTTGTTGGATCAAGGATTCACGAGATCCTAAAATAGCCGAAATCCTGACAACCATTGGATCTTGTTAAGATTTTCGCATAAAAAATGGATCGTTAGATTAAGTCAAGATGCTAGAGGTTTATTCGGGGAATCTCACTTCGGAAGAATTGGGAAGTGGGAGTGAATAACGCAAAGTCTCAAAGGATGAAATAAATATGGACCATTCATCTAAGAGTTGATCAGAGTCATTGGATCAAGGATTCATATGAACCTACGACCAGGAGGAGGACATGTGCTATGTCAGGAGATCCACGTCAGCAAGGACACATGGTGCAATCAAATGGTGACAAGTTTGAAGGTCCAGTTGGAATTTTAGGTAAACGAAAGTCTCAAATCTAAGTGACATGTGCTAACGACTCGGCCAGTGCCAAGTTAGTAGTGATGTCAGCAAGTTATGTCACTTCAGGGGAAACCAACAATTACCTGAAGTGCCGAAGTTCCAAAGTGAACGAGAACCATCCACTCAATGCATATCAAATCCTGACCATCGATTTGTTTGAAACCTTTGGACAGGATAATATCATGCATGTAACAGAAGATCAAATGTCGACTGTCCAATATACTTCAGCGAAATGCACTCTAGAGGGTTGAATGATTGATGAGGCTAGAAGTCACGAAGACGAAGTTATGAAGTAATGATAATTTTCCATATCATCGTGCAATCAAAACGTGACCGTTGATATTGACAAGTGATCAAGCACTCGTTTGGTGTAGCACCTGGTCACCACCTTTGGTTGTATGGAATAAAGGTCCTAAAGAGTTTCTATGTGAAATTTAAACATATAGAATGAGAAATTTATCTCAGTCAAGAAGGAACATCGCTTAAATAAATAATCTCGTGATTTTACACATATGGTCACATGTAAATGGTTTGAAGGAAGCGCCTCTGCAAAATTCGATTCCTGCAATATTTGCAAAGACATGGAATCAAGTAAAAAACGAAATCGATCCATATATGTGATTGATTTATGAAAATCACTCTCATTAAATTAAAATCCTTCACAATAATGTTTTAATAATAATAGAGATTATTGTTAATTTAAAATGAAGAGGTGCAATGGTCCAAACAAAGGGACACAATGCATCATATCTCACACCAGTTGGAAGATTATATAAACAAAAAGAAAGGGGAGAAAAAAGTGTCTCTGCAGTCCAGATCAGAAGATCAAAACAACAATAGAGTCTAAGAAGAAGAAATGATGATTGTTATGAAGTGAGGGTGGAAGGGAGGAGCACGAAAGGATTCATATCCTTTACTAAGTGCAATTTAAGGGATTTGGTGCTTCCTAGGGTTGGTGCCCTAAACAAAATGGGATTTGGTGCTTCCTGGGGTTGGTGCTTTAAAAACAAGGGAGTTGGTGCTTCCTAGGGTTGGTTCCCTAAAATACAAGGGAGTTGGTGCTTCCTAGGGTTGGTTCCCTAAAATACAAGGGAGTTGGTGCTTCCTAGGGTTGGTTCCCTGAAGAAGGTGATTTGTGTCTCCTAGAGTTGGTGCTCTAAAAAGGATTGGTATCCTTCACTTTTATTCATAAGATCCTTGTAATTCCTATTAATTATATTTATATAATTTATTTTACAAACAAGTTTATTGTTGATCTATTGTGGTAATTAACAAAATATAAAAGTAACTGCTAATTATTGGAAAAGGGTAATATTGATTCACCTCCCCTCTCTTAGTATTCCAACAGTATGCATGTGACTGATCGAATAAGGATGATAACAAATATGCATTGATGATGAACCTATGATGTGTCTATTATGTCTATAGATGAATGCATTTCTTCCATTATATTTTATCATATGTTAAGTAACTTGCAACGCATTATATGAATGTCAACCTCAATGAATCTTGTTGTGTTCAATCCTTCATCCCCAACACAAGACTAGATGGTCTTTGTAATCCTCATAGCATCTCGGGTAAGACCTTATCCATCCTTGGCTAAGGATTGATATGTCGATGCTTTGGGGTTTTTGTTGGTCAACCCTAAAGGAACCCTAAGTATTATTCCCCCAATGTTAAGAAGGATGTGTGAAAGCATGAAACGACCCAACAATAAGCACTTTAAAAACTATAGTGTACCAGCTTCATAATTTTAAGGATCACATGAACCTGCATAGAGAAGTTTCCTTATGTGACCTACTTCCTAAGAAATCGTTAATGAAAAATCACCATTGTACACAAAGTAGTCTTTACTTCCCTAGAATTTAGTATTTACTTTCTAAGAAATTATTAATGGAAAATCACCATTGTACACAAAGTAGTCTTTACTTCCCTAGAATGTAGTTTTTACTTCCATTTCTAATTGATAAATTAATTTTAATTTTATCTTAATATATTGTCATTAAATTAATTAAGTTATTTACTAATAGATAAGCACTTTAACATTTCTAGTATAATGATTTCACAATTTTAAAGATCATATGAACATGCATAGAGAAGTATCCTTATGTGGCCTAGTAGATTTAATATCTCTCAAACAAATTGTAATGTCCCCAACTAGGTTAGGTGGGGAGATGTTTTTTCTATCCCAAATTGTTATTTTTTCTTATGTAAAAGTGCCAAATACGTATATTAATGGTGTTGTTAATTTTTTTCGAACAATTTTCTAAGATAAGAATATTTCCAAATAGATTGCACGCATCCATTACACAAGAAATAGAGCACATAACCATGGCATATTATTATGGATGGAAACTCCCAAAAATCTTAGCAATACAATGATATCTAATGGTTGTAATAACAAATGCATAATACTCATAAGCACACAAATCTAATGGCTAGCAAACAACTGCAACATATACTATAGAAACAATAAGAAACCTGGAATGATGCCAATCTTTGATGTCCTTGGATCTCCAAGCCTGACCCATCTCTGTTTATTTTTCAAATGACCACTGTAACCCTTACGACCCCGATCAAGAGAACTATTTTCCCCCCATATTAGCATAGGTCCTTGTAGGATGACTATGATATGTCTAGCAAGGCCTCGTGGGACAACCCATGCTCAACCCATAGGGGTGTCTCCTTTCATAGCTACATGAAACCCTCCTGGAACCTTCATATATGACTATCGACCTCCTTTGGAAAAATACCAAAACCCCCCTGTGCAATATGATATGCCTCCAAACTCTCTCAAAGATGAAACCAAATGCCAAAATGAACTCAAATGAGGACTCTATATGAATCCTCCTCTTTGTCCAACTAGAGTGGATATTGCACCACTGAAACTAAACTTAAATGGAATGATTTTTCCAATCCCTAACGAAAACCTAGCTCAAGGGGAACATCAACAAGAAATCGTAAAACATAATCCCAAAGAGAATGGTTATCCCTCTATTTATCCTCCCTTTGGACCTTCTATATCTTTCCCCTGTTTGACCAAATCAAACCCTTACTTTATTTTCCCTCCAATTAAATATAATTCTTTATTTGATTTAATGTCACTTTTAGGATTTGTTATTCTTTTAACTGAGTGACACCAAATAAACCTCCTTGAATCCATTTTTTATTATTGACTATATCCTATGGGAGTTTTATAGGATATTGATTCATCCTCTGTCAATTGGAAGGGGACATTACAATCCTCCCTTCCCAAGATTGCTTGCCCTCAAGCAACTCTAGATCATGGTGCTATAAGATCTTTTCTCCTTGCCAGATAACAACTTCTACAAGAAATCCTTTCCATACAACCAAGTACTCTCGAATGACCCTACACCTAGACCTTCATTCCCTAACATCAAAAATCCTCTTAGGAGCTAGAACCATCTTCCCTTCCTCATCCAATGGATGAATATCTACAGAAACGATGACTTATTGTCCCAGTGCCTTCTTGAGGAAGGATACATGGAAGGTGTTGTGGATCCTACTACCCTTTGGTAGCTCCAACTCGTATGCTACTTTCCCAACTCTCCTGATCACTTTATAGGGTTCATAAAAGTGAGGTTTCAACTTATCTTCACCACTTTTCTTCAATGACGACTGTATGTAAGGATGCAATAAGATAAAGACTAGATATCCAACCTCAAAGTTGTGTTGTACCTTATTCCTATCTGCATACATATTCTCCTGATTATGAGTGGTGTTGGCTCTTCTTTCTTTTACTTCTTCTTGGGTTGACCCAGGTTTAGATCTAAATAGGTTTCCAACAAAACCCTTAAAAACTACTGACCCTCCTAGTAAACCAATAGAAAACATCGCACACATCATGCACAACGTAGTCTCACCCAAGAGAGATTTATGGGTGACTGCAATAATCATGTGTTTTCAGTCTAGGAATGAATGGGGATATGTGTTGTATTCTCTCTTCCTTATGCATCATCCTTGTTAACCAGTCGATTACTTATATGACTTATTTGTCTTTAATTCTATGCATGCATGCTTATAAAGATACTTTAAACATTCATTCATAAGATAATGATCAATAGAAAGTAAATAATTCATTAACAATCAAACATAACAAAAGGTTTACCATGGTTCACTCCTTCCTAGGGGTATGTCCAAAAATATCTGGATTCTCTTCTCTTGTATTTATTCTATTGTAAAATCTTGCGCTGCACGCATTACATATTCAGTAATAAAATTAACAATGAGGATAAGAAACCTTTGTGAGGTGGACCAGATCACACTAGGATCCTCATCCTGTGACCTAACCCTAAAAAAATAACTCATTTTACTCTTCTACAACACTTATTATAATCAACAACACACAAAATCAAACTAATCAACTCTCTCTGTTATGATATATTCTCGCTTATCCTCTCTCTTTCCTAGAAATCCTAGGTCCTTATTTATACTATTTTATCAGCTTATAGCCATTACAATCTTGTCAAAAACTCTAACCCTATCATGGTTAGGATTGTATGCCTATGTGCCACATTGATTTTCCTCTTGCATGCTTCTTTTCCTTCTTTTTATGGATGCTTCTTTCTTGCCACCTATTGCACATACTCCCAATTTAGGTCTTCCTTTCCTAAAATAGGTCTTTCCCAAAACAAATACTTCTCTAAAAATAGGCCTGTGCCCAAAATAGACTTCCTTCTCAAAGTAGGACTGCACCCAAAATAAACTTCCTTCTCAAAATAGGTCTTCGCCCAACAGGCCCACAACACTGACATGTGGCTCATCCTAAGCCACTTAGGTAGTGTGCTCTCCCTGTACAACCTTTTCCAAATAGTCAATCTTCTATGTTAGTTCCTTTCCTTTTTCCCTCATCTGCACAACTTTGTCTATTAGCACCTCGATTATCTTTGTTGTTATCTCTTCCTGTAGTAATGTTGTTCTTTCTAAATGTGCATGTGCCATGATTGCCCTTTCTTCCTCTAGCTATGCAATCATATGTGCTACTTGTTCTTGGAGGGGTTCCAATTAGGCTTGTATTTATTGCTTATGTGTCTGCATTGTCTTTAACTATGTCTGTAGAGTCTTCATTTCCTGGGTACCCTTCAAGCACTATGTGATACTCATTGTTTTATGTCATTTATTTAAATCCTATATGGAAGCGTTGATGTTCTCCTCTTGTTTTTACAACTGTTGGACATTTTCATCCTCTTCTAAAATGGTCCAAATATGCACAGTTCTGGCGAACAACTCTACAAATTCACTCACTTCTTTTTCCATCTTCGCTATCTAAAGTGAGAATTGTTGTTCTCTTTGTTATTGAACCTCAGGAGGAGTCATGGGATTAATATTTTTTTTTATCTTCTCAATTTCCTGCCTATATCCCTCAATCGTTTGTGAAACATTTTTTTATCTTTTAGTCTATGCTCCTCTCTCATGCTTGCACGCTATCTGGGATGAGATCATATATCATTGTTAGCCCCTGGTCTAGCTTAGCTGCTCATTCTTTCTCCTCCTCTTTATATGAGGTTAGTTGGTCGCATGTGATTTGTAACATTTCAATGAATCCCCTACCCACCTCCAAGTTAGTCACATCCACATAGGCTATGGATTGCACTTCTTGCCTTATACTATCTTGGAGTCCATATAATGCCTTGGTGGGTATCTGCACCAGGACTACCTAAAATTTCTTAATTTCCTCCATGGGTTTCTACGCAGTCTCTTGTTCCATTCTGATCATTTGGTGAGTGATTGTGAATGTTTCCTTTCCTTTCACTACCCACTGAACTATCTCCTCTCATTGTTTCTACGTAGGGGGTCACTATCTCTTTTCATGTCATTACATTGTGGCCCGTGGTACTGCTTGACTCCATAATTGTTGTATATTTTCATGGACTTCTATGAGCTTGGCCATTATCTCTTATCTTTGTTCCTTTGCAATACAGACCACCTCTTCCCCCTATGTTGGACCTTTTTCGCGACAAACTCAACATCATCCTCTATTAGGGTGATGACTAGGTCTTCCATGATATACTTTCTCTTTTTGCATGCCTATTCTACCTACACTGTCTTTCTTTTCATCTATGAGGTTTGTGCTCCACTCATTATAACCTGTACCCTTTATTCACCATCATGTGATGTATCCCCCTTTCTAGTATCCTGCTAGTTTTCTATCCTTCGCGCTGTTGTTGTCCTCCTTGGTATTTTAGTCACTACGCTGCTTCCTGATGGTTGATTTCACGTTGTAGATTTTCTAGTGTTATCAACTAGACTGTTTTCTTTTGTTGAGGAACTTACTTCAACCTTTTCCTTGGGCTTTATGGATTGTGTCATGGCTAGTTGTGTTTCCAGTTTTACTATTGGCATCTTCCACTACGTTGGCCAGTCTCTGATTACCCGATCAATTTATTCCTTGGTGACACAATATTACATCTCCAACCATGCCTTCTTTGGATACCTTACGACCTTGATCCACATGTGATGCCTTGGTGCCTTGAACTTGGCTATCCCCCCAGTTTCCTGGACTACCTCTGCAAGAATGTGCCATAGATTGGATGTGCACTATTGTATCTCTTCCAGCAACATCAGAAATACTATGTTATTTTCCTGCTAATTTTTATTTTCCTTGGCCTCCCAGAGGGACTCATATCTGGCCGCACAACACTTTCCTTTCCTATCTACGAAAGATGAAAAATTTGGCTCCTCCCACCCTACCAAGGCTATAAGAACGATGAGCCATGATTAATGGAACTCAGTTCCATTATTGTGTGCATCTCTAAAATCCACCAAAAGCTTGTTCAGGAGGTACAGTTCCCAATTGGACATCACTCCTCTCAGACACTGCATGGCTACGACAATGACTTCTGTTGGAGCTTCTTATTTCCCACATTTCCTCAACAACTTGCAAGCCATAAGCTTGTTGGTGAGCCGTGTCTCATTTTCATTAATGTATTTGATCACAACTCCCCTGTTTCCTCTACTGGTGCGAAATTGTGCTTTTACCAGCTTGGTGATTTCCTTCTCATGTGCCTTGTTATCCAAGTACTCTTCTAGTTGTGGGCTGAATGTAGGTAATCCTGTAATTTTGGCGATCAATGCCACATCCATCTATACTAGTCTATCCATCCAAAGGATTCCTCCATGTATCAAAGCTAATAATTTTTTGATGCAGAGACCCATGTTTTTATCGTGCTCAAAGTGCGATATGTTCAGGAGGTTCATTATCCCGGAGTTGTACAACCTCGTTATCCACTGCGAGATCTCCATTATAGGTTTTCCTAGGGGTCCAATTTCCTCTGTGTTTTCTAAATAGGATTCTTCAGCCAAATATGGGAATTTGGTAGCATCGTGCATGTTGTCCACAGTGACCACTGCATTTGGGAGGTATGGAAGTGTGATGTCTGTGGCATCCTACGCCTTTCTTTTCTACCCAACAATAGATGGGCATGCCTTTGCTAATTCTACGTGATATTCTTCCCTCTCGGAGTCCAACCAGTTGGTAATTTCCTTGACCAAAACCTATTCTTTGTCATGACCCTACTGCTAACCCGTCATTTCGTCAAGTTTAGCGTGTGTGTACGGATTAGAGTTCTCAATCCCATTTCGGGTCCCAAAACTCTTCCCTACTTACCCTTGTGGACTATTGATGTTTCCTCTTCAACTCGTGTGAGTCTAATTGACTTTGTGTCCGACATAGTGATAACTTCAAGATTTACCACATTCTCGGGCTCCCTCATCCTTTCCTTCTACATTTGGCCTTGTCAAGTAACCCGTACGTACTAGCATGGAGTGCCAAACTTTGATGGTGCCATATTTTATTCAATTTGGACAGTCACTCGCTTCTTCGGACAATTCTAGCTAGGGATTGTATCATCCTCTATGCTAAAAAATCACTAAGTGTTGAACTAACATGTGATTTCCACACTTTATAGACCTGGTAATAATTGTTTTTCACTTTTTTCGTGCAGTTGCGCCAAGTGCAATTTTTCCTGTGCACTCTCTTTCGATGTTGTCATAGTAATTGTTGTGTGCAATTTTTTTTTTCTCACTTTCTTGTAGTTTAGTCATCTTCTGCCTCTTTTTATGTTTTTCTTCTTTTTCTATTTTTGTATTCCTTTTTTCTTCGTTTTCCCCTTTTTGTGTCTTTTTATCAATTTTATTTCCTAATATCTACTATAGTACACTATATACATAACTTTCTTACTGTGTTGTAATTTTAGGAGTTAGTAGGTCAACTGTTCCTATACAATTTCAGTTGATTATGGTTGATCATGCCTTTCAATTTTGTTCCTCCCAAGTCCTTTAGCTGCATAGATCCCCCATCTGTGACAATCTTTACTTCATATGGCCCTAGCCAATGTATTCTAAACTTACTAGGGTGTTGCAAAAATTTGTTTTCATAGAGAAGAACTAGGTCTCCCTCCTTAAAGATTTTAATTTTAATATGCTTTTCATGACAGGCTTTGTCCCTTTATTTTTTTACTTCCTGGTGAAATCTTGTTGGGATCATTTCCTCTTCCATTTCCATTAGTTGGATTAACCTCTCATATATTGTGTCTCTTTCTGTCATGTTGGTAATTGCTGCTACATGCAAACTGGGTACTTGAAATTCTAAGGGCACCAATGCTTCCTTTCCATACACCAGTATGAATGGTGTCTGTCCTATCAAATTCTTGCATGTTGTCCCATATTCCCATAATAATGATGGTATTTTTAAGTCCCAATCATGCTTGTTCACATTGCAGATCTTAGTCAATGCATTTTCCAAAATATTATTAAAGGCTTATATTGTTCCATTTTCCCGAGGATGATATGGTGTACTCTTTAGGTGATGGACTTCAAACTCCTCAGTCATAGCCTTGATGGTATTATTAATAAAATGAGTGCCTTGGTAACTCATCAGAATCCCAGGTCATCCAAATCTATTGATCACTGTTGGATCATGTTGTCATTGATGCCAATGGTTTGATTGATTGATGTCATTGATTGATGTCAAGTGATTGATTGATGTCAAAGGATTGATTGATTGACGATTAATGTAATATAATATGTATTTTCCTTGATGAGAATGCATAGATGAAGATGGATCAATGAGTTGTCATTGATATGATGAAGATGGATCAATGACTTATCATTGATACATGATGAAGATGGATCATTGTGGTTTCATTGGTATATGATGCATTGTTGGAAAAATGTATAGATGACTCATTATTGTATTATCATGATTGATA
>ML781182.1:870610-888955 GCA_009831015.1 Picea engelmannii | reverse complement strand
ATAGGTTAAGTGACCTAGAAATGGGTTAAGTGACCTAAAAGAAGAAATCATTATTTAAATGATAAAGTAAGGTGACAAAGTCAAGGTGGATTATTTAAATAATAAAGAGAAGTGAAAAAAATCAAGAAATGATCAAGTAAGATAAGAAAATCAAGAAGCAATATTTAAATGATAAAATATTGGAGAAATTTCTATTTATGGAAAGTGGTTAACCCTAAAATAAGGAAAATAGGTTAAGTGACCTAGAAATTGGTTAAGTGACCTAAAAATGGGTTAAGTGACCTAGAGGATGAAATTATAAATAAGATAGCAATGGTCTCTTGTAGATCATCCTTTTTGTGGATCAATGGAGAGCTTCTTGTGAGAATATCTTTTGGAGTATTGATGGAGAGATTCTTGAGCATTTTTTGTGTGGAACACTTGAGCATATTGAATATATATAGGTTACTAAGGTAACCAAGGATATCTAAGCCGAATTTCAGAAGGAGGGTGAAGAAAATAGGGCCGGAATTGAAGGGAGGATAAATTCTTTTGATGATGCTTTCTAAGGTATGTTATTTACAAGTCATCTCACCATTTTCGCCATAATTTTTTTTCTATAATGATTCAGATCATGAAATTGATATTCCATTGAGAAAACATACCCAAGTATCTATGGTAAAAAATTCATCATGTGGGTTGTTGTATTTTGGGAGTTACACTCCGTGGAAAATAGGGTTTGTGGCTAGTCCTGAAACTAGTTAAAAAAAGGTGTTTCAGGTAAAAACGTCATAACTTCTTCATAACAGATCCAAATTCAGTGAGACCAAATGTGTTGGTTAGGGTACATTCTTTAGTATGTTGGGTAATATTTTCCTATCAATTTATTGAATATTTTGTGTGGGCCATTCTCTACAAGGCCTCTCTCTAAAATAAACCGGAATTTAGCAAGGTATGTCATTTTTGCTATAACTCCTTTTATGAGAGGTTCCAAGTAGTGCCACCTAGATTAATTGCATAAAAGACACTGAATAAAATTGTGTATCAGTTTCAGATATTTATTAATTACAGGTACAAAGTTATGATTATTTCAAGTTGGGGTTGTTGACTAATCCAAAACTAGTCATGGTTGAGACAAGCCGTTGATGAGTTGGCACATACATGAGGTGTATAGTTGATGATGTTGGTACATATTGACGAGTCATTGTTGATGAGTAGTTGAAACATGATTGGTATATACTTGGTACATGGTTGGATGCACTTGTTTATGGTACAGGTTGATTACAGGTTGTTTGGCATAGGTTGGTGCATGGTTGATGCACTTGTTTATGTTGACAGATTGATATCTGTTGAGGATTGTTTCCTCATCTCAGTTGGTGTTGAGAATGTAAGCTGATTCTTTCATATAGGGTTGGTTCTCTTGTAGAGTTTTACTCTATTCAGTTGTTGCTGAAAAACCCCCGGATTGAAGTCCATAATAAAAAAAAAATTGTACATACATCTTGTGTTCCTTGTGGAGATGATTTGTTGACAATATGTTGCTGATATATGTTGCTAATATGTATTCAAATATAACCGATTATAAATGAAAACAATGAGTAATGATCAAATGTTGAATGTTAACTAAGGAGTTTTTGTGTAAGAGGGAAGTTTTGGGAAAAAGATCGCCACACTCATTCAGCCCCCCTCTCTAAGTGTGGTAGGTGTGTCCAACAATCACTTTCTCAAATAAGAAGTGTGTTGATGTATCTACGCTACAATCTTTAACTGGTGTTTTTTCTTCCCATCTTGTTAAGTATTCAGTCACAGTAATGATATATCTATCTCCTGACCTTTTTGTTGGTGGATTAATAGGTCCAACAAAGTCTTTTCCCCAATTTTCAAATACTTGCAGAGTCACTTGTGGTCTTAGGGGCATCTCATCACTTCTGTTGGGTTTTCCAACTCTCTGACATACATCACAATTATGGAAATATTCCTTGGCATCTTTATGGACTGTTGGCCACCATAATCCTTCATGTAATACCTTTTGCATGGTATATTTTCCTGGATAGTGTCCTCCAACTATACCTTGATGAGGTTTTGCCAAAATTTTGGGCCATTCATGTTCCAATACACACCTTCTCAAAATGTTATTTGTGCCCATCTTGTATAAATGACCCACAGTGAGTTGATATTTTTCTTCTCTGACTACTAGGTTTTTATTCTGCACAGTGCTAAAGTCTCGTGGCACAACCACTGTACTTAATTATTCAATAACATCAATGAAGTATTCATCAAATACCTGTATTGAAAATAACTGTGCATCATGGAAGTTGCCTTCCAAGTTAGTAGGTTCTTCTCCATTAGTTACCCTTGACAGGTGATTAGGTCCTGCATTCAACTTCCTTGGTTTTACTATCACTTCAAAATCAAATTCTTGGAATAATAATAACCATCTTCAGATCCTCCACCTCAAAACTGGCTTGTTGACTAGATATTTGAGGACAAAATGTTTTGTGAATATTTTAAAGTGTTTACCCAATAAATAGTTCCTGAATTTCTAAAGTGCATATACCATGGCTAAGCCTTCTCTGTGGTGTTGTAATTCTTCTCTCACTCTGACAACTTTCTACTTGCAAAGGCAATAGGATGGTTTAAGTCCCCTTCTCTTCACTGTGCCAGAATCACTCCAAGTGTTATGGATGATGCATCTATGTGCACATGAAATGTATTTTTCCAATTTGGAAATACTCATATAGGTGATTTCACCATATTTTCCTTTAGAGTGTCCAATCCCTACTAACAGTCCTCATTCCACTGAAATTTGGTTTCCTTTTTTAACATTTTTTCCATTGGTGTAGTAATATGTTCATACCCCTTTATAATTTTATTGTAATATCCTATATGTCCCAATGTTTCTCTTAATTGGCACACAAAATTTGGTGGTGGTAAATTCACAATGACTGCAATCTTAGCAGGGTCAGCTAGTAAACCCTATTTACACACTATATGTCCCAACAATATCCCAAAAGGTGTGCCAAAAGTGCATTTCTTGATGTTTAATGATATCTGACATTGTCTGCATCTTTCCAACATTAGTCTTAAAACTTCTACATGGTCCATCAAAAGACTATATATAATCCAGTTATCTAGGTATACTTCAAGAAACTGATGTATGAATTCCTTAAAAGAAGCTATGACTACTCTTGAAAAGATAGTTGGTGCATTATTCAGTCCAAAGGGCATGACTGTTTATTGGTAGGATCCCCATTCTGTATAAAAATTGGTTTTATACCTATCCTCTGGAGCTATTTTGATCTGATGGTATCTTGAGAATCCATTTGTGAATGAATATGCTTACTGGCCTCCCACATTTTCTAATACTTAATTTGTAAAAGGGGTAGGGAAAGTGTCATGTAAGAAAGCATCATTTAGTTTCCTTAGATATACACAAATCCTATCCACCCTTTCTTATTTTCTTGGACTACCATGGGACTGATCCATTTAGATTCCTCTACTGGTTCTATAATTCCAGATTCCAACATTCGTTTAATTTCTGCTTTCACTTTCTCCTTATACATTGGATTTAGTTTGTAAGGTATCTATCTTACAAGTCTAGCCTCAGGTTTGAGGGGTATCTTCATCTCACCTAGCTCCCTTGTAACATACCCAACCACCCCCAATCCGAGTTATGTTACTTCAATGACAACATACCCAGCTACCCACAGGTTGGCCATGCTACTCCAAAAACTCACTTCTGAACTGATCTCGAATTCTAATAACATTTAATAGGAAATCAAGCATGAAATACCCACATGAATTAATCAATATCCATGCTACAACATAAAAGAGATAAACAATGTGTCATGCACAAAAAATAACCAACAGAAAGACACATTATATATATATATATATATATATATATATATATATATCAGAGATAATTAAATACACAACCGAATATACATTATACAGAAAAAACATAGAGCACTTATATTTGAAAGTAAGCATTCACCAACTGGATGCAGACCATGGAAATTCCTCCCAACCATAGACACTTCTATTCTTTTACTCTCAATAGCAGGTCACCCCCGAGCCAGGGCTATGAATCCACAAGGACGGGTCCTAGGGAAAAGATAAAATACACAAAATTTGGCTAACTATCTCTTAGGTTTCCCAACCACACAACAAATTCAGATTTCTAGCTCTCTTTCCCCTTCAGCTTGCACAACCCAAAGAAATGAACACCTTTCTCTACAATGTAGTCCCTCAGGCCATTCCATTTATCTCTAGGGCTCCAGTACTACTGGTCAGGAAATATCCATGCTGGAAAATCCAAGGATTCTTAGCTATGGATAGTTCTTTTATAACTACCATCAATCTCATGCACACAAGAATCCATTCCCTCCTCGAATGATCAATAATTTATTATATCCATCTAGCAATGGCTCTCCTCTTCCATCCATTCATTTTCATGCTCAAACCAAGAGCACAGAAATTAGAAATAATGAGGCACCAAAAATTAAAGAGTGAGAAGGGTGTAACAGTGAATGAATAAGAACAAACGAACCCAGAACAACGAGAGAGTGTGATCCAAGTGGATATTGGTGGCCACCCACCTATTCCAACTAGCTCCTATTGTCCATTTTTGTTTAACACGTTCTTCTGTACTTCTATGTAATTGTGGATTCTACACTTCTTGGGTTGTCTGAATCCCCACACATCCTCCAGGTGGATACTGGTGGCCTCTCTCCTAATCCAATTGGCTTATTTGGTATGTTTTCATGTCAACACATCTTGTTGTACTTCCAGGGCCGTTTTGGGGCCCTAAACATTGTTTTTTTGGCTCGCCACAGTAAAACTATAGATGGATTCATAGTTCGATGACAAAATTATATCTCTCTAAAAGACCTTTCCAATGGGCTATCATGCGCCTAAAACATAGGTCACATGAAAAAGCTATGACCCTGGGAAGTTGGGGTACCAAATTACACCAACTTACCCATAGGGGCCCACATGACTTTTGGAGTTTGACCTTCTAGGGTTAGGTTTTTTTATGTCTAGGGTTTTGGAATTCATGATTAATATCAAAAAGGAATTTGTAGCTTCATTATTATCAATTATGCTCAGACGGATGTGCGTAGGAGGCACATCTCTTCTCAGGGATAGATACCACCATTCGAGCAAGTGTTTCAGTTATGCAGTTTTACAGTTTCATCCTATTTCATTATTCAATAGAAGATATTGTTCACTGGATATCTGTGTTATTCTTCATATATCTATGTTTATTGTATTCAGTATGTTAATCAGTTCGTTACACTCCTAAATCCAGATTAGTGGTATCTAAGCGATCAATTCTTCATTTATTTTTTTCTTCATGCATGTCCCCGACAAGATCTAGGTAAAAGATGTTGGGACTTGAACCAATCAAGACATTTCAATATCGGTCATGCCGAGCCCAAAAAAAACCCACAGGGGATGAAAATAAAGATGATGGATCAAGACAGCCTATTAAAATGTTTCTCCAGGAAGCCTTCACATGAAAAAGGAGCAAAATGATGGAAAAATTCGCGTAGATCCTTCGACGACTTCCCACAGGAGAAGCATCTTCATCCAGCGACTCTGATACCCCCTTAAAGGTACAGGTAAATTTTTATATTCCATTATTTGAAGGACTAATATATGCAGATGCTATAAATAATTGGTTGAATTTGCTTGAAGGGTATTTTTCGGTCCACAATTTTTTCGATAGGGAAAAGATCACTTTTGCACTCTTCAAGGCCGTTCTCCATGTTAAAGACTGGTGGGATACTTACTCTGATAAAAGTCCCGTAGCGGAATATGCAATGTTTGTGGTGGCCCCTACATGGGATTCCTTTCGGGACACCATTAAAGAACAATACTACCATGTTGGAAGCTACGAGGACCAGTACACCAGATGGACCACCCTATGTCAAGAAAGGGACCAGACAGTAACAGATTTCACCAATATTTTCCATACCCTGCACACCAAGTTGGGTATCAAATACTCTGAGCGTCATCTGGTGCTCAAATACCACGTCTGTTTTCATAGATACATTCACACAGAAATGGATTTTTTGGGTATCGCCTCATTGGGCATGGTTTATAGATACGTGGTCAATATCGAGAAGAAATTTAAGAAGAAAAGGAGAGAGTTTTGATCTGCAAACCCCTCACAGCCAAAGCAGGGCAAAGGCACCTGCCCACCCAACAAGGGACCAAGTAGAGATGGCCTCCCTCAAGACAATTAGTCCAATCCACAACACAAGAAGGGCAATGAAAAGATGAAGAAGGATACAGGAAAATGGTGTGAGTAACATAAAATCCCTTGGCACAACACCGAATAATGTCGCTCCAAGCATTCACTCATGGCCAAAATGAAGGCTTCCGAGTCAGAGGCTAATTATGATTCTGAATAAAATACTAAAGGAGGGAAGTGGATTATCAATGTTGAACCCAGTGCCACTATCTCTACCACCAAATTCCAACCAAGCGAACCAGAAGAACCAGAGGAAGGAGAACACTGCTTTCACTCACAAATGTGGGTAAAGGAGGATCCTCTTCATTTCATTGTCAATAGAAGGATTCAAAAGAACCTGATTTCAACAGAGGTATTCAAGTGGTTGGACCTTCCAATGACATCGCACCCGCATCCCTACACCATTGGTTGGCTTCGCCAAGGAAGAGATCTCCTTGTCAGCCAACGTCGTCTTCCCTATGACATCAAGCCTTTCAAAGATGAGGTATTGTGTGATATTTCTCCCTTTGACGTTTGTGATGTTATTTTAGGACAACCATATTTTTGGAAGCGTCATGTTATGTATGAGTCTATACCCCATAGTGTTATTATTACTTTGGGTAGACAATTGTATAGGATACCAGAGGTAGCACCACCTACTGTTATTTCTTTAATCTGTGATAAGAAATGCAGTAAGGTCATCTCACAGACTGAGAATTTCATATTCTTTGTGATCCTTGCTCATAGTAAGAAGAAGGTCGATGCCACATCCATGGCCTCTACACAAAGCCTCTCTTTGAAGCAGAATCAAGTGGATGAGATCATGGAAGTATACAAATACATCTTCTCCTCACCTACAGGAGTACCGACACACTACCAATTCAAGCATCCAATTGATATGACCCCTGACACACCTCTACCTAATGGACCAGTCTATCATCGCTCGTTGATGGAAAATGAAGAAATTAGGAGATATATCCAAGAGTTGCTTCAAAAGGGGCACATAATACCCAGCTCCTCCCCTTATAGAAACTCGATTGTACTAGTGAAAATGAAGGATGGGACGTGGGGACTCTGCATTGACTATAGAGCCTTAAAAAAAATCACAGTCAGGAACTGGTACCCCATTCCCAGGATCAATGACCTTCTTGACCAACTCAGGGGGGGAACGTTCGTTAGAAATATTGGCCTAAAGTCTGGTTACCACCAGGTTCCTATCGAACCAACTGATGTATGGAAGACAACCTTCAAATCTAAAGAAAGTCTCTTTGAATGGCTAGTCATGCCCTTTGGCATAAAAAATGCACCAACCACTTTCATGAGGTTGATGGATGATGTATTGATACCCTTCACCAATTCCTTTGTGGTGGTATATTTGGATGACATCCTCAT
Organism: Picea engelmannii; assembly: GCA_009831015.1. NCBI lineage: Eukaryota > Viridiplantae > Streptophyta > Pinopsida > Pinales > Pinaceae > Picea > Picea engelmannii. The sequence continues at coordinate 881,343 of ML781182.1, read as the reverse complement.
CTTCAACATAATGTGGGAGGAGCACATGCAACATATTCAATAGGTTTTTAGCACTCGGTGGTAGCACAAGCTATATGCCAACTTGGAAAAATGTTATTTTGGCATGAACAAGGTCCAACACTTAGGATAAATTGTTGATGAGCATGGGGTACATGTTGATCCAACTAATATCCAAGTCATCCATGAATGACCATCCCTAACAACATTGATCGAGCTTCGGAGCTTCTTGGGACTAGCCAAATACTATTGATGGTTCATGTTGGGATTATCTTATATTGCATGGGCCCTTAGCCAAGTGACCAAGGGCGATGGTAGGGCCAAGTTCATGTGGGGAAAGGAACAACAATGAGAATTTGATGATCTGAAGAAGTGCTTGTGCTCAACTTTAGTATTCTCCTTTCCCAATCTACAACAACCATTCTAGATTGAGACTAATGCATCTGACTATGTTGTGGGTGCATTTCTCACTCAACATGGGCATCTTGTGGCATACCATAGTGAGACACTCTCCGATAATTTTCGGAAATACCCAACCTACGACAAGGAAATGTATTCCATTATACAATCTTGTCGTCAATGGAAACATTACATTCTAGGGAAAGAGACGATCATACACACTGATCACAAGCCTCTACAGCTCATACAGACACATGGGAAATTGTAGAACGACCGCCATCATAAGTGGTCCACCTACCTGCAACAGTTCCATCTCAACATAAAGTATAAGATAGGTATCTCAAATCATGTCACTGACTTCCTTATTCTCCCTCCTATAGTTGCACTCACCACTGTGCTCCATTCCTGTTGACATGAAGCATTTCAGTGGCCCCAACTTTATCAACAAGATCCAGACTTCGCCACCACCTATCAGCTCTTGGGTACAAGCACCATTGTCACCGATTTTCACATTTAGGACAAACTCTTATGCCACCTAGTCCATATTTGTTTTCCTACAAGTGAGCATGCAAAGAAGATTTGGTAATCCTACTACAGTCGGGTGACAAGACATTTTTGTGGGGAGAAAACTGTGGTCATTCCTCAGAAACATTTTTATTGGCCAAAACTTCGACAAGACGTCAAAAAGTATATCATATCTTGCATTTCCTATGCCATTTCCAAGCCATCCATCAAGAGGAAAGACTTATACACCCTTCTTCCTATTCCCGAGAAGCCTTGGCAATCCATCTCAATGGATTACATGTCTGGCCTACCTTCCACCAAGCAAGGAAATGAATGCGTATTTTTGGTCGTTGATCGGTTTTCGAAGATGACCATACTCACAACCTGCAAGAAGAATATCACAGCGGAAGATATTGCCAAGCTCTTCTTCGAACAAGTTTGGGTACTATAATATCCCTAGGTCGAACCCAATTGTAATGTAAATGAAAATGTACTTAATCTGGTGAGTTGTTTGATATCATTTTTGTATGCACCTTTCATGGCATAGTGCATGCATGTACTGCACAATAAAATGATGAAGTGTGCACATTCCTAGATACCGCATGCAACAATTGAGTGCACGTGATATAGAGGCCATGGAGCCTTTTGTATATATGCTACGTTTTATAGGCTGGTGAGCCAGTTATTATAAGCTAGGATGCTTATGTTTTGATTAGGCTAGATACCCTAGATGTTAAAGGCCAGTGTGCCTTTTTTTGTATACGTCTCATCATAATATAAAACGCATCGTTGCACGTAGAATGAACACCATAAAAGAGTATGGGGGACTAAACTCCACTGGTTAGGGAAAGAGGGGCCTAAAAGTTAAGGAAAAGGTGTTAAGCTAGGGAGCTAAAGCCAAAAAGGAATATTATATTAATATTTCTTAAATCATAAAGTATGGATAATTATTTTATCCTAAGTTCTAAAGTTGGGGACAAGTAGGCCAAAGTAGCTCCCATCATGACAAGTGTCAAGTTGGGGACATGCATACATATTCTTGGGACTTAGTTCATTTTCCCATATTTTTCCATCATTCAGTCATCCAGTCAATCATCCATGAGCATGCACACACCCAAATAGATATCTTTCGTATCTTCCTGACAACTTGAACTTGTATCCATAGCCATTTTTGTGTTGGTGTATCTGGTTAGCTTTGGAGCTGAACTGAATAAGTAGGTTTTCAGGCCCGTGGGATATTGAAGAGGCGAGTTGTCAGGCCCATGGGATATTGAAGAGGCGGGTTGTCAGACCCGTGAGAAATTCTCTGGGTGCAAGAATTGTTGGGAATTGATTTCTTGAAGGTGCTAAACTGCAGCTACAATTCTCTGAGACTTCTTGTCCGGCCTATTGCTGAAGGCCATAAAGGAAGTGGGGAAGCCAAAGGACTATTGAGCAGAGAATGGGCACACTTCCTAGGTGGGACAGGCATGTGGGGAATGAGGGACTGTACATTGTTAGTTTTAGTTCGCACTTGAGACTGAGTCTTTCCTGTTTTCTATGAGCCTTTAGCTTGGTTAGGAATCACTTTACCCGGGTGGATTTTAGTCCCATATGGGTGGTGACTCACTATTGAGAGTGATGAACAATTTGGTCTAAGGCTGGGAGGTTCATGGAAGTTCTGCACATAGTTGGTGACATTATTTCCAAGATAAGTGTCAATTGTGTGATAAATTTACATGTTGCATTGTTACTTATGTGCTTATTTTATGGGTTATCATATGTGTGGTTATAACTATGTTTATTTTTATGGGTATTTCCTATACATGTTGGATGTGTACGTTTACTTTTATTTCAGTGTGAATCTGTGTATTTATAGATGTATTTTTGTGTTTACATTTTATATAAAATGCTTCTACAAGAGTTCTGTGTGTATATATTTTAATTGCATGTAGTTCAAAAAATTTATGTGCCATAGCTCAGTTGGATGTTGGGTATGTTACAGTATGTTCCGCAGAGAGAATAGTAAGAGTTCTCTGGCGTAGCGTGGCCCGGTATGGATGGTCAGGGATGTTACAATATGGTATCAGAGCTTCAATTTTAAACATTGAGCCTGGAAGGCGTGAGAAAGTTGAGTTGAAGCGAAATATCACAGAGGATTTATTTTTAAGTGGCCAAATTTAGTTTGTAGAGCGTTCATGGTAAAAAGTAACAACAACTGGGTAGAATTGGGAAAAAGCCCCAATTTTTGTTGTTAAATTCATGAGAAAATGGAGAAATTCGGCCAAGTGATGAGATATTCCCGATTTAATATCTGTTCTAGCAAATTCGGATCTAGAATGGGTCGAATTTGAAGTTATAGTGAAGCCATGGCAGATGGAGCGATTTTAGTGGTTAAAATTTTCAATTCGTGATTTGATTTTGGATCAATTCGTTCCAGAAATGTTAACTTGCAACGATTTGTTGTTGCATAGGTTGAAATGGTGTTATCGGGGTGAAATTGAACAAATTTCATGGTTGCAGAATGTCGATGGTAAATTGGGGAAAAAGTTAAGCCAAAAGCCCCAATTTCTGCAACGGAATTCACGAGGAATTGATGTGCATAAAAATGAATGTGCACAGGTGGGCACACTAAAAATGCTTGATGCACAGTGAAAAGTTTGTGACAGGTGAAATTTGGCACTGCGCGACAAGATATTGGTGTGCTGGTGCTCGCGCCAAATGTTGGTGCTACAAGGAAAAATGTTAGTGTGCAGGTGTGCATGCTAAATTTCGGTGCCGCGCGGAAAAATGTTAGTGTGCGGGTGTGCATGCTAAATTTCGACGTCGCACAGAAAAATGTTGGTGTACAGGACCATGCGATAAATTTAGCATTGTGTGGTGTGCACACACATAATAATGACATGCGTGGTGTGAGCAGTGTTGGTAAAGTGCAGAGGAGTTTTGTTGTGCGTGCACAATGTGGGTATATGTTGTCGCGCGACAATTTAGTTAGTGGTGCACGGTGGAGACGTACTAAACTATGGTATGGTGCAGCGCATAGATTACCATGCGCAGGGAATATCAGCACGTGATACAAAAAAAAATGCACGCAACAGGTAATAGTGCAAGAACCAAAACTATGCACGGTGAATATTGGCGCGCGACATAAAAGTAGTGTGGGCAAGTTATTGGCGTGACAAAGAAGTGATACACAATGGTTTTAAAGTGTGAGAAGCACGATTTAACTTGTGTTGTTGTTGGGAATGGTAAATATGGGCTATAGGTTGAAATGTGTGCATGTGATGTCGTTTGGAGGGAGAACAACAACAAAAAATCAACGATTTTCTGCAACGTTTTATATCATTTGAATGTCATCTTTTTGCAGCGTGTTTTTGAGGCCCTTAAGAGCGTTTTTAGCAACGCAAAAACCACGAGAACAAAGTGTTCCAAGGCACACTTTGTCTTTGCATCTCAAATAAAAGAGCTCGGAGAGAGATTTCTAATGGTGTAAACTATTCGTCAAATAGAGATTTTATGAGAAAGTTATAGCACAAACAGTGAAGGGTAAATTTTAAGACCCAACTAACTTCAAAGAGCCATAACTTTATGCTTCAAAATTAGATTGAGGTGCAGGAGTAGTCAATGGAAATATATTGAGCCATAGAAGACACTACCAAAGTTCAATTAAATTTATGGGCATGTTAAAAATGTTTAATATGGAAAATAAGGCACGTGTAGCATTCCAAACCAAAAACAAAAATTGGCCTACAACTTTAGTAGGTTGTAACTAGTAGACAAGAACCCAGAAAGAGCTAAAACTTGGACAGAGTGTCCATAATATGTATATGAGGAAACCCAATTTAGATCCTACGAAAAATCCAAAGGAGTAGGTGCAAAAATTCATAATTATTGTGCAGAGTTGCGCCAAGTTGAAAAAAAAAAAAATTAATGGACAATTTTCAAATAACCATAACTTTCTGCTCAAAACTCAGAATTGAGCATGGGAGAAGGTGTTGGAAATTGGAATCTAAATATCCAACTATAAAATTTATCTGGGCATTCAAATTTCCAGGAAATCAGAAGAAAGAACTATGATATATATTATTGAACCAGAATGGTTCATATTTTCATGAAATTGTTGAAACAATTAGCCTGGCAAAGTTTTGTTGGTTGCACATTTTGCAGAGTTAACAACAACTAGATCAGATCCATATCAACATAGAGTCTAGAGGAATGGAAGAGGAATAGCGGAATTATAGTCATGAGGATGAGATTAGAGGGATGTATGTCCGTTTGGGCATTGAAGGAACAAACTCCAATGGACATGGAGATGAATAGAATGAAAAGATGAATATGGCAAAGACCATTAAAAATTTGCAGAAGGATGTCCAAAGCCATAAAGCTGATAATGAAAGGATTATGAAATCCAAGGAGCATCAAGATAACTTCAACATGAATTTAATGTAGAGCTTGAACTGAATAGAAAATATATTGGACAAGGAGAGTGGCTCAAGCAAATCTGGAAGTCACAGTCTTCCTAATGAGAAAAGAAGAACCAAAAGTGTTAGTAGACATCATCATCATCACTCCCCGAGGCATTCCAATAAGAGATCACACAGCTGCTCGAGTCCATCGCTTATCAGGAAGCATAAGGGGTCTGGGGTGGATGAGCTATGAGGAGAAATGAACAAAATCAAACCTCCTACATTTGATGGTGAGCACAAGAAAGATGAATATCCAGAGACATGGTTGTTGGGAATGAGAAAGTATTTTCAATTGCATAATTATTCTTCTCATGCAGAAGATAGAATTTCTATCTATCAACTCAAGGGAAAGGCATCCATGTGGTGGGATCAACTTGTGCAGGTGCAACACATTAAAGAGAAAATTGTTACTTGGAGGGAATTCAAGAAGTATTTTGAGAATAAATACTTGACTAAGAGATACTATGACAAGAAAATGAAGGAGTTCTTTGAACTCAAGCTTGGAAGTATGACCATTTATGAATATGAGAGAAGGTTTTTAGAAATAATGAAGTATGTCTCTTTCATCAAGGATGAGACAATTAAGATTCAAAGGTATTTGGGTGGATTTCCATCATTCATCAGTGACAAAATACAGTATGGTGATCCCAAGACATTGCAGGAGACCATAAGGCGAGCTAAATGCCTTTATGATCAACAAAAATCAAGTCCAAATTTCCAAAAATATTGGGAAGACAAAAAGAAATTCAAGATGGATCAAAGGAAGAAGGGGTCTAAGCCACCATTCTTCAGAAATAATCCACAGGAACAAAAAAATATTAGAGAAACCAGAACGATTGAAATAGGGGTTCAAAGGCCAAGGCAACCACCTATTCAATGTTGGGGTTGTAAAGGAGATCATATGTACAGAGATTGTCCTCACAGAGGTGAAAAATTGAGAACTGTTCACAATGTACAACAAGATGAAACAATGGAGGACATGGGCATAAATGTACCAAGGATCTATGCAGCCCTCGACAATAAGCAAGCAGAGTATCAGTCACATATGATTGAAGTGGAAGGCATGATCAACAACCAAACCATTGCTATTTTAATTGATTCAGGAGCTAGTCATAGTTATATAGATCCTAAGATGGTGGAAAGTTTGCATTTGCCAAGAATAAAGCATGGGAAATCTTGGTTGGTGTAGCTTCCTACGGGAGCCAAAAGAAAAGTTAATGAGATGGTTAAATCATGTCTTATGGACATGAACGGGTTGAACACCAGGGAATATTTGAACATCTTGCCTTTAGGTTCCTATGAATTTATAATTGGGATGGATTGGTTGGACCAGCATCATGCCATCCTAGACTGTCATAACAAGGCATTTAATTGCTTGGATGAGGAAGGGACCCTAAGGAAGGTGCAGGGAATTCCTAGGGCAGTAACCATCCAAGACATTTCAACATTGCAGCTGAAGAAATGTTACAGAAAAGGGTGTCAAATATTTGCAACACATATGGAATAGACACCTAAAGATAAGGTTTCAAATTTGGAAGGTTATGTAGTCTTGGAAAATGTTGAAGATGTGTTTAGGGAGTTACCAGGACTACCCCCAAAGAGAGATATTGATTTCTTTATAGATTTAATGTCTGGAGCAGCTCCAGTGTCAAAGAATCCTTACAGAATGAGTACACTAGAGCTGAAGGAGTTGCAAATTCAACTTGAAGATCTTCTGAAGAAGGGGTATATATGTTGAAGTGTGTCACCTTGGTCGGGTGCCCCAGTATTGTTTGTGAAGAATAAATATGGAACATTAAGATTGTGCATTGATTTTAGACAGTTGAATAAAGTGACTATTAAGAACAAGTATCCTCTGCCAAGGATTGATGATCTTTTTGATCAATTGAAGGATGCAAAGATATTTTCAAAGATAGATCTTAGGTCAGGATACCATCAAGTAAGGATTAAAGAGGAATATATCAGCAATACCACCTTTAGGACAAGGTATGGTCATTATGAGTTCACAGTGGTGCCATTTGGGTTGTCAAATACACCAATTGTTTTCATGTGCTTAATGAATGGTGTTTTATGAGAATATTTAGACAAGTTTGTCATTGTATTTTTGGATGACATTCTTATATATTCCAAGTCAGAAGAAGATCATGAACATAATTTGAGGATGGTGTTGCAAGTATTAAGGGAGCATCAGTTGTATGCCAAGTTGAGCAAGTGCTAATTTTATCAGAAGAAAATTCATTATTTGGGGCATATCATTTCAAAGGATGGGATAGCAGTGGATCTTGAGAAGATAGAAGCCATTAGAGAATGGTCAGCACCAAAGAATGTGACATAAGTAATATCATTCATGGGCCTTGTAGGAAACTATAGGAGATTTATTGAAGGATTCTCAAAGATTTCAGACCCAATCACTTCCTTGCAAAGAAATGGTGTGAAGTTACAGTGGACAATGGATTGTGAAAAGAGTTTCCAACACTTGAAACAATTATTAACAAGTGCTCCAATACTAAGGATTGCAGACCCAAATGAAGACTTCATTGTATGCACAGATGCATGTAAAAAAGGACTTGGTGGAGTCCTCACTCAAAATGGGTTTGTTATATGTTATGAATCAAGGAAGTTGAAAGAGCACGAAAGAAACTATGCCACTCATGATTTGGAGTTGGCAGCCATAGTGCATGCCTTGAGGAAATGGAGACACTACCTTATGGGGAAAAGGTTTGAGCTGAGAATAGACCATAATGGTCTGAAATATTTATTTGATCAGCCAACTCTAAATGCTAGGAAAACCAAATGGTTAGAATTTCTAAATGAATATGACTTTGATATAAAGCATATCAAGGGAAAAGAGAACAAAGTGGCTGATGCACTCAACATAAGAGTACATGAATTTCATGCTACAACCATTAGCATGTACCAATCATATTTGAAAGACAGAATTACAGAGGCTGCCAAATCAGATTTGCAATATAAGGAATTAGTGGCAAAATCACAACAAGGTATTTTGCAACAGAAAATTGAGGAATATAAGCTAGATATTGATGAGATTCTCATGTACAGGGGCATAATTTATGTACCAAATTCTCAGGAATTGAAAAACCTAATATTGAGAAAAATGCATAATGTGCCTTATGTTGGGCACCCAGGATATCAAAATTCTATTGCAGCTGTCAAGAGCCAATATTATTGGCCAGGCATGAAGAAAGAGGTTACTGATTTTATTGCCAGATGTTTGGAATGTCAAAAATTAAAGGCGGAGCATAGATACCCAACTGGTTTTCTACAACTATTACCCATTCCTGAGTGGAAATGGGAAGTTGTAACAATGGATTTCATCACCAAACTTCCCAGAACAAACAAGAAACATGATTCTATCATGGTAGTGGTGGATAAGCTTACTAAAGTTGCCCATTTTGTTCCAGTTAAGCTCCTTAACAAGGCAGCCAACATCGCTGATGTTTATATGAAGGAAATTGCTAGATTACATGGCGTTCCTAAGACAATTGTGTTTGACAGAGATAAAAAATTTACCTCAAAATTTTGGAAGGGGTTATTTAATGGATTTGGAAAAAAATTGAATTTTAGTACAACTTATCATCTAGAATCAAATGGGAAAACAGAGAGGGTGAATCAAGTGATTGAAGATATGTTGAGTATGTATGTGATGGATAAACCATCAAAATAGGAATAGTACCTACACTTGGTAGAGTTTTCTTATAACAACAGGTACCAAGAATCTCTAAAGATGAGCCCATTTGAGGCACTTTATGGAAGAAAGTGCAACACACCAGTAAGCTGGGATAACCCAATAGACAGAGAAGTGGTTGGGCCAGATTTGCTCAGGGAAATGGAGGAGAAAATGATAAAAATAAAACAAAATTTAAAGGCTGCCCAAGATAGGCATAAAAGTTATGTTGATAAGGGCATAACTCACAGGGAATTTAAAGTGGGTGATCATGTATTCTTGAAAGTGAAAGCCAACAGAAGTTCCCTGAAGTTGGAAAATTGTTCAAAGTTGGTAGCTGGCTATTGTGGTCCATTTGAAATCCTAGAGAGGACTGGTCCACTAGATTATATGATTGCATTGCATGCATCTCTGTCTATTCATAATTTATTCCATGTATCATTGCTCAAGAAATATATACCTGATGCTAATCATGTTATTGATTGGAATGTGATTCAGGTGGAGCAAGAAGGCATTTTTCAAGTGCATTCAGTACACATTCTGGACCCTAAAATCAAACATCTCGGAAATCAAGACATAGGGATTGTAAAGGTCCAATGGACCTAGTACAGTCCTAAGGACACTACTTGGGACCATGAGGATCCATGTAATGATCCCAAGCCAAATCTTTTCTTGGAATCACTAATTACCACTGATCTATTGATGTGCAGGTATTTATTGAGTTATTAAGTGCATACAAGATTCATCAACACATGAAGATCACAATATATTCAATATGTAGAAGCACAAGCAAAAATCTGACCTTTTTATTATGAGAAATGTAAGATCAATACAATAGATGGCCGATCTGGCATAAACCTCAAATGGACGTACAAGAAATAGATATGAGCTGCTACAAAATGCTCCCGACAATACAAAATAAGCCTCCAAAGGCAGGATATACAATGAAGACTGAATCAAGTAGATCTAAGCCGTACTAATGCTCAACCTCCAAGATGGAAAGTGCCACGCCCTCCTAGAATGTTGAAGCCCTCAATAGTTCAGCCCTGCTACCAAAAGTGTCCAATCATCCTGAGAAATATTCCAAATGATAGATTGGTCAACTGTAAGGACAACCCAGATGTCCAAATTCCCAAATCCACTCTCAAACCCTGTAGATCTGAATTCCTCCACTGAATGGTGTGCCCCACTAGATGACTGAAACCCTAGATGGTTCGGTCCTGATGAAGGAGGCCTCCAAATTCTCTAAAACTCTCCAAGAATATAGATCGGGCTATGAGAATCTCGTGGGAGCAGTTTCAGACTCAGATCTCAAGAAAATCTCCCTAGATCTGAGTTTTACTAAATCACGGGATGTCCCTTATGGCTCCAAGATGTCCCAATCTATAGACAAATGTAGAATGATGATAACCCTCCAGAAAATCCCTCAAAATGATGGTCTTTCCCCTGCAAACAAAACCCAACTATCGGAATGGCCCCAGGCCCTCAGGATAAGTTGGATCGAACCTCCCTCTAGATGATGGTGTGCCCTTGCTGGAAACACAAGAAAAATACGACCTACTACCTTCTGAAGCGCTAGATGGAGATGGGCTGAGACTAGAATGGTGTGGAGGAGTCTTTCATCCCCGAGACCAAGCTACAGAACAAGGTGAGTGGATATTTCACCACTGAGTTGCTCACAAGGGTTTGTACAACAAAACCCC
>ML781182.1:786434-849917 GCA_009831015.1 Picea engelmannii | reverse complement strand
GTTGTCGAAATTATGAGGTTAGATATTAATCTTCCTTATGGGCTTACATTTGTGCCATATTCAAGACCATTCTACCTTCAATTCCCTCAATTTACACTCAACCAAAAAAACTATCAATATCTCATGTACAAGATATATATTTTTTCATGGTAACAATTCAAAACAAATTCACATAGTGATCTCAGAGTTGTTTACAACTACAATTCAATCACTTCTATCAATCCAACTATTAATTGAAATGAACCCATCATTCTCTACACATGTATTATCAACCAATATTTTTTTCTATTCGTCAATATTTATATCACTATGTTCTCTTGACAAATATTTCCCATAATTTATCATTATGTAACTACTTTAGCCTGCAAATTTCTTATTGCATTATCTAACAACTCCTGAAGTGTTTTCAACTTCATGAGTTAGAAATACTCACATCATTTCAGTTGTTATCATAATCATTTTTATTTTATATAATATATACGTGTATTCACCATAATACATTCAATAATTCCTGTAATACCACTTGTAACATTTTTAATAGTTCCAAAAAGTGATCTCATAATTGTAACAAACAACAATCCAATCACCTTAAACTAGTGTTCATATTAAATATAATGCAACTATCCATCATTATGTATTTTCAGCACCACATGCTTTTAATAATGCAACAATTAATTACTAAATGAAATAACAATCGATGTGCCAATACCCATGGACACAACTACATAATGCATCCATATATTGATTACATAATACCACATAACCATGTCATGAATTCCACCACGATGAGTTGGAAGGTCTGGACAACTCCTCATCACATCATCCACACACTTCCTACTGCTTTCTTGACTAATTGGATACCTTCCTTTTCAACCCAAACACAACACCAAGAATATAATTCTTAAGTGCTCTTCAATGTTGGAAAAGAGGTTGCAGTCCAAACATCATATATACAGTAGATACCATTGATCACTCACATAGTGCTATAGACCTTCCGTATCCAACCATATTATGGTCTCACACATGACTAGCTCTATGGATATTCATTGTTATAGAAGGAGTGTGTCTCCTGAATTAACTCAGTTATGATCCCATAACCAATCATAGCACAATATACAACTAGAAATCTATTTAAATGCATTCTAACATCAATAACAACCACATACTCTAGGTCTTTGGCCATTACATATCGATTTAAATCTTGAAAAAATAACTGAGGGAATTTCTTACCTCAATTCTCTTCAACATAAAAGAAACAAATTCATACCTGGATGGTTGTTATCAACCTACCAGATGCTACCTTATTGACTGGTATTTGTAGAAGCTCATAGACTTCCTCCTTCATCATTTTTATCACCATTCCTACCACCCTCATGGGTCTTCACATAGATGGAAAACATAAGAAGCAACAACATCCACATGTTTAACCATGCTATATCATTTTTCCTAAATACACAATCCATAATCCATAATTAGTCATACTCAATTTCCATAACATCATTATTTCATAATAATAGACTATTCTAAGTTCACAAGCATTGTTATGATCCAAATACTCAGAATATCATAAAATTACAGAAGTACACACCATGTACAAAATATCAACGTAGAGCACAATTCCAAGATAGATAAATTATAGAATAACTCCTTAAAGAATAGGGGAACCCCCTCCAAAAAACCAAATACCTTTCATACCTCACAATTCACCCCTCCATAATGAATACATGATCTCTTATATATATATATTCACACTTGCACATGAGGCCCCTTTATCACTAGGTCAACCCTATTACATATGTATTTACACATTACATGTACATTTAGGCCCATATATTCCCCCCCTTGGGGTCATATCATATACATTTAACCATATATATGCCCCCCTTGGGTCATAACATAGTACCCTCATTCAAAAATACTTGTCCTCAAAGCTTTTCATTTAAAGGCTTCACATGTGATGAAACCAAGTAATATGATTTTTTTTATGTTCCTACTTTCTTTATTCCATTGTTGATGATATATCCATCCAAAATCAATTATTTTCAGTCTTAATCCTTGGTGTCTAGTTGTTGAATAATTTTCTTTCCTTTTCTTATATGCATATCCAAGCATGTGCATATGCATAATTACACATCCATATGCACCAAGCATTCATTGTCAGCATGCCTACTAATGCATATGCATTTTAAATTCATTGTATTCCTCATGCACTCTAGTGGATTTATTTTTCAATTCACTTACTTATTTATTTATTTATGTTGTAGTCAGTTGTCCTTGAATTCCTTCAGATCCTTGCTGACTTGTGTGCTCTCACTCTGCTCAGCTGCACTATTTTTCCATCATCTGAACACTTTCTACCCAAGTTCCACTTGTCCATTCTGCATTCCAACAAATGTGTTCTATTTTGAACAGCCTCTCCTAGGAAGTTATATCCATAATTTACCTTTATGAAACATTCCAACACCTTGGAATGACGTATCTTAGGAAATTCCATCACTTTACTACCACACCATTCTTGAATCAAACATTGTTACTCCTAGTTGTCCATTAGGTTACTTAACATTTCCTTGTGGAACCATACCTTTCACACTTAATACCATTCTCAATGGAAGTCTATTTTCATTCAGTGACCCTTTTGAAGTGAAAGAACATTCATTTTTCTATCTCCAATTTCTCTGCATTGGCATCCTTCTTCCACTATGAACTCTGGTATCAGAAGTGGATTTTTTTCACTGATTACTTTTGTACAAGTAGATAAGTTATATCTAACAAATACTTCCCTTGGACTCCTATGCTTGACACATAGATATTATTCACACACAACCTTTTAAGTTCTTTGTTCTCTTTCACCTCAAGCTTTGAAACTATCTACACATCTCTACCTTCAAGGCTATGGAGCCTCAATTTTCCTTTCTATGCCCATTAATGACATTATTCACCTACTAGCTTCATGTCCTATGTGAGGATTTTTTCTTTTGTTGTACCTGCAATTTAATCAAACTTTGTAGCAGCTAAATAATAATCCTTCTATTCTTCTCTTATCGAGTTCTTTATCCACTTTTCATTACTTTCCATGTAGCTCTTTATTACCTCATCCAATTTTTTTAATCTTTTTCATTCTTCCATGACTCTAATATCTGATCCTATTCTTGAATTGATATTATTATAGCTATAATTCTGCAAAATATGCAAGCAACCATTTTGTTAGAATTATACATATCATAAAAATTTGTCAATTAAATTTACATATACTTTTGTTTTTGCTTAGTTCATGAAGAATTATATCACAGTTATCCAAATTCCAATAATTCCATGTTATTCTCCTTTGAATCATATTTTCAATGACTGTAATATTTCCCTAATTCGATATCTGAGCTGATAGTTATGTCTTCTCAAAATAAAAATCACTTTCAACCCATTTTTTTTTTCTTTCAATAGGATCTTGTTGAAATACTCCACAACTCCTTTCACTGGTACAAAATTGAAATTCTTCACATGTGCTTCCTTCAAACCACTTTTCATGTGACCACGGCTTGAACCCACAGGCTTAACCACTCTAAGAGACGTTCCTCTGTATTCCTCTACATAGGATATCGTTCCAACAATGATCGAGGGATTCTTTACTTCTAAGCCCTTCGTGCTTCTTATAAACCCATTTTTCGTTATCATGAGGCCGATTCTAGGACCAAGTCCTCCAGAATTCAACCTTCGGCTATTCTCCCTTGTCAATCTTCTAACTTCTCCTAAAGTAAACTTCACCGAAACCATTATAATAGCTCCACTAGGACGGTCCTCCCCATATGGAGGATTCAATGATATCAACGACCATGACTTAATCCCATGTTAGGATGGATAATCCTGAATTAATTCAGGACTTTGAAATTCCATGATTTCAATACATTACAATTCTCAAGTCATTCAACGCCCTTGGAGTTTTACACATCGAAGAACTTATCCTATTCTTCCATTGGCTTAATTGGATGGTCACAAGGAATCCTAGAGAGTCTTATCTCAATGACCTGCTTGAATTCGCTACTCCAAAACTCCAAGACATTTCAACTCCCGATTTGATCAACTCCCTCAGAATGATACCTTTCTAAGTGGTCATAAAGTGACGATGACTGCTTACCGTTAGTTAACACCTCCACTTACATTATCCTTCCACTAGATTAATCCAATGGCTATGAATTAATCAAGTGCTTTGATGGATGGTCCTTAATCATTCCTGGATTTCGGCACTCCAGGACTCCGAGACATTTCTACTCCCGAGTCATTCAACTCCCCCAGAGTGATATCTGTCGAAGTTTCCACTGCTTGATCTAACGACTAAGAAATTTCTTGAAGGGATCTTAGATTGATGGTTGTTGGCCCTCGACCAAGTTTTGAGGAAATATTGGTTAGGTTTGACCACTTTTTGGAATTTGACGCAATAATCGAGAAAGGAGCACCCAGGAGGAGATGAAATTGTGAATCTCACTTGTTTTTTGGGCTTTGTGGACTCAACATGGGGTTCTTAGGGTTTTTTAATGGGTTATGGGATGTCAGCCCATGTGTTTACCCATGATTACACCTTTTTGTAAATGTAAAAGTATAAATAAGTAAGAATGTAATGTAGAAAGGGAAGAGTCGATAGATTGCAAGGCTAAGTGCAAGTATTTTTCGATTGCTTAGTGCAACAGACTGTGTTTGTAAGTCTTTGTGCTTGATAGAGGAGTTGGATCTGTGCCTTGACCTAATTTTGGGAAGGTGGATCTAATGCTTAGTGCGCAAATCACCTATCTAGTGAGAAGCTTGGCTTTGTGGCTTAGTGCATACGAGAAGAAGAAGGTAATATATTGAAGCCTAATAAAGAAAAAAAGTAGTTGGTGGACGTAGCCCTACACTGGGGTAAACCACGTATATCATGTGTTGATGGATTTCTCTATGATATGAGGTTTATGTTGTGAATCTTCTTAGTGTATTGATCATTATATATGATAGATAGATCCATGAATGTTTAGTGCTTTATTTATGTTGAAGGTGCTAGATGTAACTTATGATTCTAAGTGCAATGTGTATCTCGTCATTTTTACCATGGCGATCTATCCTTAGGGTTTGGTTTGCGATGTGAATGAAGTTGATAAGATAATGCACATTATCTTCTAAGTACTTTGTGAAGTATTATAATCAAAGATCTATGTCTCAGCTTGGTTACAGACACCTGAGTCCTGTAACCCCCCTGCCTCTACCTCATGTGAGACTTAGCCTACTTCGTAGGTGTTTCCGAAAGGGCCAATAGTTAGGGTTTTGTTGGTTCATTGTTGAAGCGTTGAACCATGGGTCTGCCCCTGTGCCAACAAATGGTTTTGTTGTCGGGACTTGGAACTGTGATTGTTGGGAACTGAAGTAAAGAAAAGAGAAGCTCTGTGCATAGATCTGTTGTTGTAGTGCGCAACATTCTACTTGACTTGCAAAGATCTATGCTAAGAAAGAAACACAATTTGAGGTAAGATCTTGAAAGAGGTAAAACTTTGTACTTTGATAAGAGTAATATAAGTGAAATTTTTTGTTTCAAAAACATGAATTTAGATATGTTTAATAGATTATTTTCTAGTCTAAAAGTTAGGGCGCATCAGGAAGAAAGAGTTGATCTAAGTAAGACTAAGATAAATGAAGAAATATATGTTATTCTTATGCATAGAAATAATTTTTGGACTAACAAGTGGATGTAGGAACCTAGAAAGAATTTTTGTAGATTGCAGGTCCAACACTGTGATCCTAGTGCCCAGTATAGGAGAAGTTGGGGAACATACAAGAGAAAGAGAGGATTGACACTATGTTATAACTGCAGAAGACCGGGACATCTTGCTAAGAAATTCCTTGGTATAGGGACTATTTGTCTTTGTTGTAAAATTGTTGGTCATGAGGTTGAGGATTGCTCGAGGATGATTGCTAAAGTTGAGAAAATGAACATGAGTCAAGAGAATAAGAACATGTTAGAATATCAAAAAGAGAAAGAATCAGAGGAAGTTCAGACTACATTAGTACAATTAAAAGAAGAAATGAATGATCACAAAGATGTCAGTTTACCAAAGATCATGAAAGAAAAACTGTGCATAGGTACAAGAATAAGAGACTTCAACATAGACTATGTCTTGGATGAGGAAAGATAAGTGAATATTATGACAGAAAGCTGTTGTTGGGAAAAATACCCTACGGACTAGCAAACTAGGGTCAGACTTGCATGCATATTTTGACCATAAAGAAATTACTTTTTAACCTACAACCCAAAACTTAAACCCCTCTTTCACAGTACATGCATGGAGAATGACTACTAACCTTTTTACCGGCGTTCGATGTAGATCCTCCGTTGCACTTTGACCACTTGCTTGCGCTGCTCCTTCCAAAGATGACCTGCAATCAAGACAAACAACTATGCATGCATGCTACTTCTCTACTCGAGGGTTAGAAATTAAGCATAAATTAAGCAAACCATAGATAACTCATGCATTGGGATGAGAAAAGTATTCTTTTAATATTTTAAAAATGAATCAACTTACAATCAAAGTTGAGACCGACCACCACTCCTTGATCTTGATCCTGGGCTCCTCTTCTTCTGTCCTCCAACTGCTTTGCGTTAAATCTCCTTTGGCATGAGGAAAGGATAAAGGGTTGGGACACTGGATTGCGTAAATGGGCAGAGTTTCTTCATTATATTTTTTCCTTCTCCAAATGGTACCCCTACCCCTTCTTTCATAGGATAGAAGGAGCTAGGGTTTTGGACGAACCCTCGTCCATGCATGGTTGGGAGTTTCAGTTAATTGACCCATAGCTTTTTGTTCCGTCAGAAACTTTCCTTTTTTCGTGATTTGTTAGGTACACACGGGCTGTAGTGAGCTAGCTAGTGTGCACATGCGTGCAGTAATGGGTTAGGGTGTGTGAGCCTTGACACAAGAGGATATCCAAAGAGTTGTTCAGCAGATGTTTTGGCAATGAAGGGATATGAGTTGGCCTGATGCCAGGTAAGCATGTGTGGTGCAATTTAGGGTTATAACAGATGCCTCCTAATGTGTGAGGTCAGAAGAGCATCTGATGGCCAAAATACATTACCAATCTTTTACCAATCTTTACTGATGTGATGAATGAGTGAGCCCAAGGATCAGGAACCAGGACGTGTCATTTGCAAAATAACAAATGTCTCACCGAGGCGGGAATACCCATGCTCGGGATAAAATAGAACCATGGCTACTAATCAAATACACTGTAGATCCATGTCAAACAACTATAAAGAGTAGCCGCGAATAATACACAGCGGAGCTACATCTCGAAATCAGAAAGATATACATATAGAGTACCCATATTCCAGAAGTTGATTCGGCCTGATGGCTGTACTTCAGAGCTCGAGCAACAAATTCAAAATCTTCTAAAACTCGAGTAGGAGTGTAATATGAGTGTACGACTACACTACCCATAGGTCTTCGACGGCTCGTCGGTTATGGACTTGATAATCTTGATGATCGAACTGAAGGCTTCAGTGATTTCGAACAAGGACTTGATTGGATGTTCAGGATGGCCGGGTATGCGGACAAGAGACATATTGCAGAGGGGCCGACTCAAGCTTAGTGACAAACTTCCCTTGGACAGCAGCACGACAAGTGATAAGACTCAGGCAGCATAGATGTTAATTATAAGTCTACGAAGTAGAAGGCAATGAAAACTCTCCATATGTTTGGAAGAGTAACCAAACGGTGGAGGACACAACTCTATATAGCGAGAAAAAGCTTCCTGAGGTCGTACTACATCCCATAGTTTGATGATCAAACGGACAGATGTGCTTTATCCAAGGGTGACTCATTATGCTGCCAATAAAGAAAATACTTTTCCCATCCTCTTTTTGGGGTATATTTGATTTTTTTTGTTACGTTACAATGGAGGAACGAGTACTGCAAACATACAAGCTCGAGGCACAAGGAAAAGACTGATGTTCTGGTAAAATGATACTCGGGAAAAATCTTCCGGCGGGCAAAGGTGTTAAGACGCAGAAGCAAACTGTCACAAGGCTGATGGATAAGGTATGCAAATGCGGTTGATAGAACACACAATGGTAACGTCCTTCAATGTAAGTTTAACGAGCCCAGAGAAAGTAAGCTCGGTGGTTTTTCATATTTAGAGAGTCTGAAAAAATCATAAAATGAGACTCCGCTGGGGTACCTTTTTCGACAATAGTCTATTCGGTTCGAAAAAAGGGATAAACTAGCACCGATTAGATGTCAATTCAAAACCATTTTAACGAGTGTGACAAGGACAAGGTCACTCGGCTATTTTTTCACTTTTAAGGAGTCTGAAAAAAGATTAACTATGGACTATGTCAGGAATATTCTTCTGGACCAATTTAACGAGTGTGAAAGAATAAGGTCACTCAACGATCTTTTCAATTTTAGGGAGTCTGAAAAGAGCTTAACTATGGACTCCGTGGGGGTTTCTTTTTCGTAAATTTAGTCCCTCAGCCCCGAAAAAAGAATAAAATTATACCTGAGAGTACTCTTCTAAAGAATGGGAATTCAATAGAGTATACCTTTGTTCGTACAGTTGACCGTCCGGACCAAAAAAGGGGTAAACTACCGCCGAACAGACATGACTTCAAATCTTAGTTTAACGAGCGTGAAAGGTCACAAGATCGCTCGACAATCTTTTCATTTTTAGAGGGTCTGAAAAGGGCTTAAAATGAGACCCATTATTTTTGGGGAGTCCTGAGAGTAAGACAAAGAGTGAAAAAGACTCATGCAAATGAGGCTCAAACTCATATTCAGGAAAGACTATATGCACTCCCGAGCCTACATTGTTTTTGAAAATGGCATGGACACCATAATGCAACCAGGACTTACCTAGGGCATCCATGTTCTGATAAGATCTACCACCAAGTTGCGACACTTCTAGAGCAGATATGACGGTTCTGTGTCACAACCGGATGGGATCGATCCTATAGAATAAGAAAATGGCAATGAGATGCAAAAGTTGGGGTGGTATCCTAACCTATATGCTCAAGTTGATTTTTTTTATTTTTTTTTATGGACAGTCAATATTTTTCTGAAACTCAAAAAACAATTGTCCCAATACCTGATCAAATCCTTCCCATATAACTCCTAGATCACTCTAAATGGTTTTTGGTATAGAGAAAATGATAAGGGGGGCAAAAAAAGTGACAAAAAGATGCCAAAAAGTCTATAAATAAAAGATGGCAGCTCATTATCACCATTGCTGATTTGGAAATTGACTCTGGAGCCAAAATACCCCCTTTTCCAAAGATAATGATTCCAGGAGCTATAGTGGACGAAACAAACTTTTGCTTGGACCAAGTAAGTACAAAATCCCTTATCTAGCTATTCAATACTTCAATTTAGTCATTTAATTTATTTTTTGGGTGGGCGTTGACCTTAAAAAGGTCGGCCCTAGGTACACGCAGGTTGTCCAGAGACAACCCTCGTGCACACGCGTGCAGAGTAAAGCCTGCACGTGTGTACACGCGACTGTCACCTACTGTCACCTCTACAGACCACGTGTACCCCCCTATTGATGGAAAAAAAAATTAAAATAAGTATTGACCCTCCTTTACCTTGTTGTGTTAGTAGGATGTATGTCCAGTGGAGGGAAAGGGAGCACGAGGCAATCAGTGAGTTGGTTGCTGAAAATCCGAATGTTGTGGTCGTGTTAATGAAATGCGGTTTACTCAAATTCTTTTTATGTCCGTTTATGCGTGTGCAACCAAGGCTATTGAATGCCTTGATTGATTACTGGCATCCTGATGCACAGACCTTTATGGTAGAGGGGCAATCATTGGTGCCCACCACCGAGGACATTTACTTTCTGACTGACCTCTCAAGGAGAGGGGAACCAGTCAACTTCCAGACTTTTCCTACAGGGTTGAGCAAGATCTCGGAGTTGATAGCTGAGTACTGTGAGGCTAGGACCGAACGTACAGGTTCCCAGGTACCCATTAGCAATATTATCAACTTAGCACTACAGACTATATTGTTACTTATTGGGTAGATTACTAGCTCAACAACCATGCATCAGGCTTCGCGCGCATAGATGAACTGTGCTATCCAGTGCATGAATGCACAAATTTTTTATTGGAGTACCACACTGCTGGATTGTATGAAGAGGCAATTGATAGATTGTCGACAGCGGACACAGAGGAACTTCGGGTTCGAGACTATCTTGTGTTTTTTTTTTTTTTAGAGAGTTCCTTGTTTCAGTCCTCGGGTTGTAGTACGAGGACATCTAGCCTCTTTCCCTGTAGTGTGTAGATGGACAATGTTACTGCCGCGACAGGGTGGTGGAAGGACCGTTGAGGCCTTCGACGATGACTTCTTTGCTTGGCTGTCACGACAGATCCCTGTTATAGAGGACTACCCGTATGCAGGGATAGACTTCTCTAGAGATCCAGAGATACCCGTGCCTCCTGGTGAAGAGCGAGGGGAGATGGGTAAGTCTCCACCTTTGTAGTTTTTTTGTTTTCATATGTAATTTTTATGTCTTTTTGTTATATATATCATTTTTTTGTATGCCATAGTATTTGACGGATATGTTTGTTGTATGAAGATGTCGGACCCATGCGAACTGCCGACTATGCACGAAACAAGTGTCGTCCACAGCCAGAGGCCGCGGCTGCCACCGCTGAGGGAGCAGCAGTAGCAGGGAACCTTCCAACTGGAGAGGCTGAGAGGGTCCTTAGACGAGTTGAGTGGAAATTCACTACGCTCACTCACACAGTCCCGATGGTAGAGATAGAGGACCTGCTACCATCCATGCAGCCTCATGTTGTGGGGGCACCTCGGAAAAGGGTTCGATTGTTTATGCGTTTAGCCCATGCTGTAGATGATTATAACAGGGCCCATAGGCCCTGAACAGATTTAGACTCTTTATGTGCCACGAGCACCTACTTGTATATATTTTTTGAGGGCATAAGCCCGGTGACTCGTTACTGTTCCCATTTTTTAGGCACTTGTGTCCACCTATGTACTCTGAGTATTTTATGATGTATATATATGGTTTTTATCTTTTTTGTGTCTTATGGATTCTATGTGCAAAAATGTATTTACATGTTTATGTCCATGTTCTTTTATATGTGGGCAAGATGCCAATCTAAAATTTGATTAGCTAGAGTATTTGTGATTTGGTTTAATCTCCTAGGAACATGAAAATATGTAATATAATCAAAGTTGCGTTCTAAGAGACGTACCCTAAGGAATCATCAGTGTAAAGTTGGATCATGAACCCGATATATTCTGTTTAGCTACGACACAACCAGTTGAGCATCGAGATAGACCCAGAGATGAGAGATACCCAATGACAAGGTGTCACGAAGAAACTCAATAACTGCACTATACTCGGCAACATTATTTGTGGTGTCACCTAAGCATATACCTCCAGAAGATAACAACTGACCTTGTGGTGTAAAGATTACCCAAGTTGCGAAGGCAAGCCTCCACGTGTGTCAACTAGCACCGTCCGCATACCCAACGAACACCTCGGACTCACCTGACATCTGCCATATTGATGGAAGATAACATCAATGACACGTCCATAACAATTTTAAAAGAAACATAAAAAAATAATAGTACAAAGACTATACATATGTTACAAAAAGTTACCCACAGTGACCTATCTATGAGTAATACTTCTTGAGGTAGAGCCCATTTCTACGCTCCACCAATGCATTCCCTTCAAAATCAACCAAACGATAAGTGCCCTTTTTTAATACCTCCTTTATAATGAAGTGTCCGAACCACATGGGTTTAAACTTTCCTGCCCCCAGGGGGTCCTTGTCTTGGTCATTGACCAGGATAAGGTCACCCTGAGAAAAAATCCAAGGACGAATGGACCTATCATCTTGACACTTGACCTTATGTTTATGAGCCTCGTTGGCCAGGGCCACGTCACGACACTGCTCATCAAGCTTCTCAAGGTGTACTAACTATTCTTCAAGTGGAGAAGTGACTGGCAATAACTGTACTGCCAATTTCAGAGAGGGGATTTGACATCCGATGGGAAAGACTGCCTCCAGCCCGTAAACAATTTGGAAAGGTGAGACATTGGTTGCAGTCTTAACAGATGTTCGGTAAGCCCATAATGCCGAGTATAACATCAAATGCCAATTTGACTTGGCTGAGTTGATAGTGCGTTGTAGAATCGTCTTAAGAGTTTTGTTTATAGCTTCCACCTGCCCATTGGCCTAGGGGTAGTAAGGTGATGAATGTTCCTACCGTAACCCAAGCTTTGATTTTAATTCGGTCACCATTTGGTTCTGAAATTGACTGCCATGATCAGTGAAAATCTCTCTCGGGACGCCGAACCGTGCTATAATCTGGTTGAATAAAAAGAGAGCTGCAGTCTCTCCATCATCTTTAAACATTGGCATAGCTTCGACCCACTTAGTGAAGTAGTCGACAGCTACGATGATATAGCGGTGCCCCCTTGCTGACGGGGGTTGCATGTAGTGTAATCAATCCTCCACTTAGTTAAGGGACCAACTGTGATGACAGGAAACATAGGAGCGAGATGTGCCCTCATCTTCCGAGAAAAGATTTGGCACAGATGGCACTTATTGACCAATTCGATACTATCTTTTATAAGTGTGGGCCAGAAGTAACCTGCTCGTAAAATCTTTTGGGCTGTTGCCAACCCAGATAAATGACCGCCACATGCTCCAGTATGGCACTTGTTGAGCACTATGATGGCCTCCTCATGAGTGATACATCGACGCAAGATGCAGTCTACACCTCTCCGATACAACGTATCATCGAGTATGAGATAATTCTTAGCCTGATGGCGTATCCGCCGACGCTCATCACGAGAAGCAGAGGTGGGGCACTTCAAAGTCTGGAGATAGATAAGTATATCTCCATACGAGGGGTCTGAAGATTCAATCAAAAACATATCCCCTCGGATAGGCGATTCCTCAGGCACAACGTCACCTGACTCAACTGGAAGTTCCGAAATAAGTTCTGTGAAGACCAATGACTTCTTGGACTTTGCTGAAATGAAGTCTAAGTCAAATTCTTGGAGTATGACCATCCACCTACTGATTTTTCTGTGTATAACTCGCCGTGTCAACATGTACTGGAATGGATTCACGATAGTAATGACGGTGGTCTTATGAAATAGAACATAGTGACGGAACCGTTGAACAACATGAATGGCTGCCAACGCAAGTTTTTCAAGATGGGAATAATTAAGTTCCAGTCCTATGAGGCCTCGGCTCAGGTAATAGATCACGTATTCTGAAAACGAATCATCTTCCTGAACTAAAACCATGCCTATGGTTGACTCTGCGACAGCCATATATAATAATAAATCTTTGTTATAATTAGGTGGTCGTAGCAGAGGTGCGGTTGTGAGGGCATGTTTTAATGCGTCAAAAGAGCGTTGAGCGGCTTCATCCCAGAAAAGGGAACATATTTCTTTAGTAAACGCATAAAGCCCTTGGTGATTTCGGCATAGATGGTGATGAAGCATCGTAAGAAGTTTGCCTTGCATTGTAGACTCTGAAGTTGTAAGATTGTGCGTGGGGGGGGCAACTGGATTATTGCTTCCACCTTAAGAGGATCGACCATGATCCCTGTTGTTGACACGATGAAACCTAACAAACGTCCTGACGTTACGCAGAAGCTGCACTTGTTTGGATTCAAGCGAATCTTGAAGTAGCGACAACGTTCGAATATTAGTCTAAGGTGCGTGGGATGATCATTTCGCTTGCGAGAGTGTGATGCTAAATCATCTAGATAGGCCTCGACTATATGTTTGAGGTCATGAAACGCAAAAGACATGGCCCGCTGGAATGCGACTCCAGCATTTTTAAGGCCAAAGGGCATCTTACGATAGGTGAATGTACCCCATGGACAAATGAATGTCGTTTTGTGTTGGTCTTCAGGTTTGATTTGGATTTGATTATATCTCGAAAACCCATCCATGAACGAAAAGGCTTCGCAACCGGCACATTCATCAATGATCTGGTCAATGAATGGTGTTGGAAAATTATCTTTGGGACATGCCTTGTTCAAATCATGGAAATCGGTACATACATGAATCGTGCCCTGTTTTTTATTGACCAGCACGGGGTTTGACACCCATTGAGTCAAATGAATAGGATAAATGAAACCTGCCTTTAGCAATTTCTCAACCTCAATCTTGATGTTTGCTGCTTTCTTAGGATTAACTGGACGAAGTTTTTGTCGAACAGTCTTGGCATCAGGATATGTTTTGATTTCATGTTCAACTATTTTCGGATCGATACCTGGCATTTCCTCATACGACCAGGAAAAAACATCGCGAAATTCTTTGAAAAGATCCGTGTAAATTTGAATCTCTTTGAGGGAACAATCTGCTCCGACGAAGACATTCTCCATGACTCCAGGGTTTTGGGAGATGTTGATGGGTATGGTTTCAGCGATAGTCACCATATTTCCCTTAGCATAAATTTCCTGTGTAGCTAAGAGGTTAATAGGACATGGCTGATCTCCCGTCATGGTAATGGTGAATTCTCCTGCTTCGATTCGTCTTAACTCGGGGAGAAAGTATGATCTGTGATGAAGATCTTCCCAAGGTTTGTCCGGACTAGCCATTGCTTCGATTACTACTTCGTTAGAAGGCAAGACTAAGTCTAACAAATCAATGTTATCAAGAGAACCCTGAGCCCAAATAGGCTCTAGAAGTGGATCTAACTCTTGTGCGGGAGTCAAATCAGGGTTAGCTGAAGCTTACTGGACAAAAGAGTAGGAGACTTCAGCGGCCGACAAGGGCATGGACATGCCGGAGTGGCCTATCTCATCCATCGTGGCTGATGGGGAAGGAAGAATCCAAGGATCCTCAAAGTAAGTCGTGTGGAACGACGAAACTTGAAAAATCTCAACCTTATGGTGATTAGATATAAATTTGACGTCATCGTGTGAAGGTGGGTAATCGAACGTACCCATCAAGGATGGGAAAAAACCAACTCCTACAATAACGACACTTGGTTGAGGATTATCAATCATGGGGACCGTGGATGCCCCCAAAGCTGGGTCAAGTCTAGAGAAAGACAACTGATCGATGGTCACTATCCGACCCTCGTGTGGGAACAACAGAACTCAGAAAATTGTAGCAATCACAGCTTGCATAGCATAAGTCCAACTCCATCCTAACAAGAGATTGTAGTCGAGGGGAGCATCGACTACCTCTACTTTGACACACACGGTCTTCCCTCCTAACTGTACAGGGAAAGAAGGAATAATGCCATGTGGTCGGAAAGAATGACCGTTGAAAGTAGTGAGGAGAGTAGGTGATGGAGACAAAGCAGGTTGGCCAATGGCCTTCCAACATGCTAACAACATAACGCATGTCGAGGTGCCCTCGTCGACCATCATGCGAAATATATTCCATGTAAAAGTTTTCGTGGGATGAGCCACTACTATCTGAAACGCTACGTGGTAAGGCAGACGAGGTTTTAAGTCGGTTGTATGTAACATGATGGTACCCGGGTTACAAGTCTCCGTAGATCCTAAAGTGGTTAACAAGGCTTTCCTCTAAGCAGGGAAGCTTTGGAGGACCTCCAAAGCAAATATCGCACAAGGGGTTTGTTATAAATCCTCCACCACAGAGTAATTCTGGGCGCCCCTTGTGTTCGGGTTGTGAGAAGCTTTCTTAAATGCCCCCTTTGGAATGTGTGTCATTGTTTCTCTCAACGTATTCTCGATCTGTAGAGGAAGATATGGGAGTTCAAATTATTTACCCTTCTCAGAAGCGCTTGGTTTACTATAGTCGTGCGCTCTACTCATTATGAAAGCATCACCCCTAACCATATATTCGTTCGTGGATGAGGGATTGTTTGGAGGAGGGCAGGTTTCTTGGCTGCCCCCTTCGACACTTGTAGAGGCTTGATTTAAATTTTGCCCATGTTGAAAGGGATTAGTCAACACTGCTTGTTTTTGTTGTGTGACAAACTTTTGGGCCTCTACAAGTCGAGGGCAAAGATGGGTCGGGTGGTCTTCTGCACACAAATTGCACGGATACCTCGCCTTTCGTTTTTCCGTGGTGTCCCCGCCAGCATTATCAGTGGGTTTTTAATCCCCCTTACCCTTCTTTCATTGTTTTTTCTTCCCTTCAGGCCGCTGGGTGGCCTTTGGGTTAGTCGACTGCATGGAGTGTACTTTCGACGTTTGGGTAGGAGGAGCAGCCAAAGAAGTAGTCTGGCTGGCCGATGAGTGTTGTATAGATAACTGTTGCAATTGTTTTGTCAATTTATCAATGGGCTTGGTTTGTGCTGAACCAAGAATACCATCGTCATGTGGTCCAACTCTCTGTCTAGTTTTATCCAGTATCGATCATGGTGCATCCGGAAGGATGTTGTATAATAAACCATACTGAGAATAGATGAGCTCAAATTGTTGAGCCCTCATGATGGCATCTTCTTCTGAGAAAACTTCGGAAGTCGCGACGCCTTTGGATAATTGTGGGACTAGAGACTTAAGGAACCACTCAAGCAGGAATTTTGGTGGTACTGGTACCTTGATTAGACTCTTTCGGCGTCTCCACTCTCGGATATGATCAGAGATATGGTCCGTTGTGGTCTGTTCAAAATTGGCGAGAAACTCTGTTCCAGCGTCGTATCTCACAGGTAACTAGAAATGGTTAAGGGAGGCCATCGCCAGTTCGCCAAAAGAAGAGTATCTTGAGCGATCAAACTCGATGTACCATTTCACAGCACTCCCGATAAGAGTGCGTTGAAACAATCACAACTGTACGGAGTCATCTTTCAATGAGTTAGATGAACACCAAAGATGGAAAGTAGACACATGATCACCTGGATATTCGTTAGGCTTTGCCTCGAAATTTGGAATGTCCGAAGGCAACTTCGTTGGCATAGGAGGCCAACGTGGATCGTGACAAATAGGATCATTTAACAACCTTGTCAAATATGGCAAGTGTAACATCGCCAGGAATGGGAGTTTGGGTTGCTGCTGAGAACCTGGGAAAAAGGGTCCTGGAGTTTGAATGGCACCAAGTTGCCAGGAAATGTTTGGCTGCTGGCCAGGATTTTGGTAGAAACCATGGCCCTGACCAGCATAAGGATTTTGCATCTGTGGAGATATCATTGGCTGATTTCCCATAAAGGACATAGGATGTTGGGCATCCATCGTGTTTGAAGGACTTTGGGAAGGATTACCCTATGTCGGTTCTGATGGGAGAGGCATAGTAGTCTGCCCGGGGTTCCATTGACTGTGGAAAGAATTACCCCAGAATGACATTCCAGAGGAGGGAACGGATCCTTGTCCTGAGTTCCAAGGTCCTGCTATATGTGCCCCCGGCGCAGGAATAGTACCCTGCGTCGGAGTAGACTGTCCAAAAATGGGATTTCCCCCAGACGGGAAAGTGGTGGATGAGAAAGGGTTGTTACCAAACGTCTCATTCCAAACAAATGGTGATGAACCTACCAGCATACTATGCGCAGGTGTTCCTTGACTCCCGGCTCCAAATAAACTAGTGTGTGCAGGCTGCCTGACGGACTACTGATGCAGACCACCAAGCGAAGGGGACGAAGGAGGGATATGACCTCCGGCGTAAGGAAAAGTGTTAAAAGGGACAGGAGTGCCCCCAAGTTGACCTTGCAGAGGAGCGTTAGAGCTCCCTTCCCCCAGACCCAAATTCTGTAAAGTGGAGTAAGTGAGTGCAGGACTTGTACTCGAACTAGGCATACCGTATGAGAATGGAGGGCCTATCGCACTAGGTGTGAAGGGGGTTGTGGCCGCCGCCATAGATGGGTTCAGTCCACTATGCGACGTAGTTGCGGCCGAGACCATGGTGGCTCGGACCGATGACGGTAAGTTAGGAGATGATTCTCCTGTGGTAGCAACTTTGGTAGGAATGGAAGAATTCCCAGAAGAAGTAACAGTGTTTGTTTCCATATCTGTGTGAGGCACTGACAGCCTTTCGTAAAATTGGATTGGTACAATAACCGGTGGCCAGGTATTAGTGGTTGGGGTTTCAACTGAGCCAAGATTGGCGGTTGATTCCTCCAGGAGTTGTTTGGGCACAAAGGTTTGTAACCCGGTCGCTTCGAAAGACCCTTGTTGGTCTAGCTTCCATCTCAATGGTGGCGGGGGTGGCTCCAATATAATCGGCGGCAGGCCCAGAAGCCTTCATGACCGGTGGAACTTGGGATCCTCCACTATGTGAGAATATCCAAGACACGCTAAGGTATTCTACACGTTCAAACAATAACACACACTAAAAAAGAAGCCCCTAAGAGATAAGACAAGCAATCACTAAACTATTTGGAAGAACAGTTACAACAACCAACACTAGAGAAACTTACCGGTGCAAGTGCAACTCGAACACGAAAGCACCCTCCGGGTATACTCTGCAAAGCATGGCTCGATGTTTGTCCTAGGTACCGCAGTATACCCCCGCCGTCACCTATGTATGTCCCTAAAAATATTGGCAACTAGGTTGTCAGCACGCGGACAGTCACCATGTGGGTACAGTCGAAAGTCGGCTACATCACAATGAGCAGGGTATCAAGACCGAAACCTATCAAGGGTATCGAGAGAAAATGGTCCGGCAGACAACTGAGGACCTCGAACGGATTCGAGACCCACGAAGTCCCGTGGCAAATGCAAACGACGGAATCCCAAAACAAGCCCTCGATATGTGTTCTCCACTATGATTGGTCCGGCTTTGGAGGGGTTATCTTCGCTAACTTTCCGCACGTGACCTCATGTTTATCCCCTGTGTTAGAGGGGGGTCCCGGATAACTTCCACAAAACTGGACTTAGACACTCCCTATCGCAGACTCCAATGTTTGGTTTTGAATGGCCTTGGAGAGTTTCCTCTCCAACCTAATCCAAGGCCCTAGTCCTGAACTAGTTTGTGAACCCTACAAACAAAAAGTCTAATAGATTTTAAATTAGCATTGCTTTTATGGGTTTTCTTACGTCACGGGGTATGAAGGTGAAACTGATGATGTGTAAAGACGAAAGCAAAAATGAATGAAAAAAAATGGAAACAAAAGACTTTTACTAAATGCAAAATCTCAACAACTTTTCACAAAGAAAGATTGCTTTTTCTTTTCAATTTTTCTAAGATTTTATGTAGCAATCATAAAGAAATTTTGCTTGACTACGAGCTACTTATGCTCTAAATGCATTGAAAAAACTTACTAAACAAAAGACTTCTCCCTAGCTAATGATGCAGAAACACACTCTTCAAACAAAGAAGAAAATGAAAAGAGATTTTTTTTTAATTTAAGTGCTAATAAAGCAACAAAGGGAAAATACCAACAAGGACAAAACCAAGAAAAAACAAATTCTGGCTTAAAGCGTAGATTGCAAAGAATCAGAGTAAAGACACACAATGGCAATCAAGAAAACAAAGACTCTTATGCTTGTCTAAAAACCATAAATTTATTTATTTATTTATTTTTATTTTTTTCTGTCAACTCTCAACTAAGAAAAAGCAGGCTAAGGGTAAGATGACCTAACCTACTGACTGTTCAACCCTAGACTCAAACAACTGAGAGGAATACTTCTCATCAAAGGAGGGGATGACTGCCCCACCCTGAACAAAAAATAGCCTGTCATGCACGCTATTGTCACTAAAACAACACGCATGCAAACGCGTGATGAGATGAAACAGGAAGCGTGTACACACGGGCTGACCTTGTACAGGCCGCGTGTATGTATAAATTCTAAGACAAAAATGAAAACAACCAGTCCAGACCAGGAAGAGGCCTCTAGTATTGATAACCAGGGTCCCTTGAAGGCTTGGATTCTTTTTCTAACAGAAAAGAAAAAATAATGCAAGGAATAACAAAGTGAAAAAATCAATCTCAGATAGGACTGTGAACCAGCAAGACTCAGACAGGATTCCAGAAAACCCCCTGAGAATGTATAATTCTGACAGGGAACTACCTCCAAAGTCTTCTGAACTCCTACATGCTACTGTTATCCCTACAACTAGCGTTCACACACAAGCTGTAAGAGGATAGGGCGCGGGTACACACGTGTAGGCCTTCTGTAGGCCGCGTGTACCTCTGTGTGTCCCGACAACTACCGTCAAGCAATAGTCAGGGAAAAAATGGTATGAAGAACTAGGCTCCCTGCTAGCTCATACCTAACAGAAAAAGACAGGCAAAGAAAAATAGGACACCTATTCTTTAAAATACCCAAAAACCTTAAATAAATCTGGAAACCCTAAAGAGTATTCTCCCCAGTACGGTCGCCATTTCCGTTGTTGGGAAAAATACCCTACGGACTAGCAAACTAGGGTCAGACTTGCATGCATATTTTGACCGTAAAGAAATTACTTTTTAACCTACATCCCAAAACTTAAACCCCTCTTTCACAGTACATGCATGGAGAATGACTACTAACCTTGTTACCGACGTTCGATGTAGATCCTCCATTGCTCTTTGACCACTTGCTTGCGTTGCTCCTTCCAAAGATGACCTGTAATCAAGACAAACAACTATGCATGCATGCTACTTCTCTACTCGAGGGTTAGAAATTAATCATAAATTAACCAAACCATAGATAACTCATGCATTGGGATGGGAAAAGTATTCTTTTATTATTTGAAAAATGAATCAACTTACAATCAAAGTCGAGACCGGCCACCACTCCTTGATCCTGATCCTGGGCTCCTCTTCTTCTATCCTCCAATTGCTTTGTGTTAAATATCCTTTGGCATGAGGAAAGGCTAAAGGGTTGGGACACTAGATTGCGTAAATGGGCAGAGTTTCTTCGCTATATTTTTTCCTTCTCCAAATGGTACCCCTACCCCTTCTTTTATAGGCTAGAAGGAGCTAGGGTTTTGGACGAACCCTTGACCATGCATGGTTGGGAGTTTTAGTTAACTGACCCATAGTTTTTTGTTCCGTCAGAAACTTTCCTTTTTTCATGCTTTGTTAGGTACACGCGGGCTGTAGTGAGCCAGCCAACGTGCACACGCATGCAGTAACGGGTTAGGGCACGTGGGCCTTGACACAAGAGGATTTCCAAAGAGTTGTTCAACAAATGTTTTGGCAATGTAGGGATATGAGTTGGCCTGATGCCAGGTAAGCATGTGTGGTGCAATTTAGGGTTATAACAAAAGCACTTGGGAAATGTTTGGAGAGCCTACTGTAGTATATTCATTGGGAAGAATAGGTTTATTCAAAGGAAATATGATAACCTTATGCAGAAGAATTACTAATGTACCTATTATTATTCATGGAACATTGACTGAAGAGGAATTTGAAGTCATTAAGTTTGTTGAGAACAATGCCCCTTTCCCTCTTTTGTTAGGAAAGACTTGGATTGAAAAGGAGAAGATCAGAAGGAAAGCAGAGGAAGAAGCTACAGAAAATAAAAATCAAGAACTAAGGGATTTCATAGCTAGGAAAATAGATCGACTAATACAAGAATGAGAAGTTAAGTCGATGCAGCAGAAGGAAAGAGAATTAGTTGTCAAAATTGGAAGAGAACAAGAAGGATTAAGGGACTTATCCATGCAAGAAGAAAGTAAATCCACCTGAGAAGTGGTAAGGGAAAGGATATTAACTTTGAACCCTTTGGAAGTACATCAACACTGTGAAGTCACTACGCTAGGAGAAGATAAGAATAAGAATGGAAAGATGAATCCATAAACAATTAGAGAGACTCACATCATAGGAAATAAGGAAAGGAATCTCAGTGGGAAGAAATCCAAGTTAGAAAAACTACAGGAGGTTACATAGAAGACTTCGCAAGAGGCAGGGTTGCAAGCTCTGAACCTCGTCGGAACAACAAGACCACGCAGAATGGGACTTCACCTTGGCAAAGCTATATGACCGTTGGAGGTACCCCGACCATTAGAATGATGTTCCAGAATGGATAGGAAACACATTTATCGATGAATAGACCTCGTTTGGAATGTTGATATCGCACCATAATAGATAGATTCACATTAATGGAAGCATTCCTACCCGTTAGAAGAATCTGTTATGACGCTCTCTTATTTAACCCGTCGGATGCTGTGCTGGGACCACTTTTTCTCCATTCGTGATTAACGTTGCTAATAGAGAACTGATTGTGTGTCAAGCTATGATTTTAGAACATAGACATCACCATCTACTTGTTTACCTCGCCTGTCCGTTCCCCTACCCCGACTTATCCATTTAAAAGTGAGAATGTCAGGCGAACAGACTAGGTTAGAGAAGTTCGTCAAAGAGGTCCTTAAGAAGTTTATGGCTGAAAGAGCTATCTCTGAAGGTGTTCAGGAATTGTGGACTAAGGGAATGGAGGCTTCCCCTTTGACTACATGATGTTTGGGACGTACTAACCCCACGACTGAGAAGTAAAATAAGCATCACGACGATATCACTAATGCGAAGTAGATGCCGTCGATATTACCTGATTATATCCTGCCTTTAGCTGGCGCGGTTAACTATGATAGCATCCCACGAGACTACAAGTACACTTTGATCACTGCTTACATCTCGAAGGGGATACACGTAGTTGGAAGCCAGTTGGGACAGATCCCATCTCTGAAGAACAATGAATTTAACCTTGGAGACAGAAAGAACTACACCATGTTCGCCCCTCATAGATAATTAACAAAGACTACAGGGAAGAAGTATCGCATTGTCGCCTAGTTGTGGATAAAGGAGCTGGTGCAGTCCACTATACTCAATGTGATGAAGATTCCTCATTTTGGTCGACATCAGGAGGTTAATGCTTGCGTTAAAATCCTCTTGTAATGATATCATGGTCAATACTTGTGGATCGACAGGCAGATTACTATGGATCCGACGTTGATCCACCTGATCATAGGATTGATCATGCAGGGACCCAATCCTCAACAGTTCTACTAAGGGAAGGCCTCAGACCACTCCCTTGCACAACGCATAAAAGAGGCATATAATGAAGTAGAAAAAGGAAAGTGAGGCTTCAAGTTAGCCTCTAACCAGGATGGTGCAGTGTGCCTTGCTTTCCAACTCATAGCTAGGAATCTCGTCAGAAAGAACCGCCCCACATAGGCCACCGAGTTCATGGTGGACCTCGCAGGAAAATGCATGGAGGGAATGCAAATGAATTGGGCGAGTTACCTCATCAAAAAGCTCAAGAAATAATTTCATGAAGCATAGGATCAGGGATAGGAGTTCGTTCCACTTCAACTAGCTACTTGTGTTGGTTGCATTTGTCGCTTGGAAAATGCCCGAGGGAGAAACTTTTCTAGAAATTGAACCATCAAATGCATTGGCAGCTAGATTTTCCACATTATGGTATACGAATGACATGTCGAAGCAATGGAAATTGAATGCATTGTTCCATGCCTACTATCAGCAACTGAAGGTTTCCATAGAGCCATTCCCACGCATGAAACCACGTACTTTGTACCATTACAGACCAATTGCTAAGTTCCACACAGATTGACATTTCATATATATCACTATGCACAAGGATGAGAGCAAGGAAGAATTATTGTCCTATTACAAGCTGACCAACAAATACATGGAGAAGATCACCAAGGAATGGTCTAAGGAGTTCCTTGTACCCATTGCAGATGCATAGCTCTTCAACGCTGACATTATAGGAAGTGCCTTGGTCACCTGGGTTGAGCATGTTCGAAAGACCAGCCCGAAGAAGAAGAAGAAAAAGGAGGAAGTCCAAGATGTAGAGACTGATGAGGAAGACAACACCTATGAAGGGAATGGATCTGGATCCCTAGGAGGAGGAGGAGACAAAGTAGAAGGAGAAGGAGGAGACAAAGTAGGAGGAGGAGGAGACAAATAATAAGGCAAACCTACCTCACCAAAATATTCCCCTGCCGAAACAATAACTCCACAGAAGAGGAAGGTTTCTCCGCAGAAACCTTCAGCAAGAAGGAAGAACCACGCCAGCAAGCCCCAGTTGGAGGCTACACTCACAGAAGATGATATTAGTCTAGTCCATGGATCAATAGAGGATGCATCCGAGGATCACTTGCATAGATATGTAGCAAAGCAGGATGAACTATATGGTAGGATAGAAAATGAGTTGAGCGAAGTATAGGAAGCTATTCGCTTGGTCCACGTAGTCCCTACTACACCTTCCTCATCAGAGACCATAGAGTTGGGGGATGATCCAGCCCAACTTCAAAGACTTGTAGATGCAACAAAGGCTTGACTTCAAGGAGTCCAAGAAGAGAAGGAGAAGGCTACATAAGCCTTGAAACAAGAAAAATAAGATATCTTGGAGAAATTACGAGTTGCGCGGTACTGTGTAACCGCTTATTAAAATGAGAAATATGAGTCCTGGGCGATGCTCGAGGAAGACAAAGGGAAGATACAGAGGGAAAAGGACCATTTTCTCGTAGAGCAGACTACATTCAAACAAGTGGTGATTATAGAACTTCGCTCTATGCCAGGCTCGACACAAGAGGAACATGAGGCAGTCGAGGTTTAAGTGATGAAGCTCGTTGAGCCTATCCAACAGCTTCAAGAAAGGGTAATGGATTTCGAGATCCAAGTAGTACCAAGCACTCTGCAGGAAGTGTGCAACTAGAGGGAGGAAGCCACTAAGAGCACAGTCGGAAGAATCAAAGCCCTCACCTCAGAATGAAAATAACTGAGCGATAGAAGCGCGCAAACTTACGAATGCCTCAGAGAATATCTAGAGCTTAGGAAGTTGGAAGAGCAGCTACAGGAGGCACAACAGAAAGCACTAACAATTCAAGCGTAGATGAAGTCATTCACTGCAGTCGAGAGAATGAAGAGATCACAAAAACATCACGTGACCCAACAACATATTACTTCCATCCAGGGAAGAGTAATGGAAGTCACACAGAGGATACAACTGATGTAGGAGGAAGCCAGTGCGGTGTTTGAAGAGATCAAAGGACAAGGTTTGCAACTAGACCAAGTGGTTGCTAGAGTGGAACAATGCCTGGAAGGGCCTGTTATAGAGCAGATAATCCAAGAGCTTGTTGAGTAGGAGGCTTAGGTGAAGCAGCAAGTCAAGGCAGGTTGAGCTAAGCTTGAGGCCTTCGAAGTGGTGCTGCCCAGATCTAAGTGACTCGGGATGAGTCACAGGTGAGTCTTGGGGGCATGTTGGCCCTCAACCAATTTTTGAGGAAATATTGGTCAGGTTTGACCACTTTTTGTAATTCGATGCAGTGATCGAGGAAGGAGCGCCCAGGCGGAGCTGAGATCACAAATCCTACTTTTTTGTGGGCTTCGTGGACCCAACATGGGGTTCATAGGGTTTTGTAATAGGTTATGGGATGTCGACCCATGGGTTTACCCATGATTAGGCCTTTTTGTAAATGTAAAAGTATAAATAAGTAAGAATGTAATGAATAAAGGGGAGAGTCGATAACTTTTAAGGATAAGTGAAAGCAGTTTTGGGTTTCTTAGCGTAACAGTCTGTGTTTGTAAGGATCTGTGCTTGATAGAGGAGTTGGATCTGTGCCTTGACCTGATTTTGGGAAGGTGGATCTGGTGCTTAGTGCACAGATCACCTGTCTGGTGTGAATATTGACTCTGTGGCTTAGTACACAGGAGCAGAAGAATGTAAGAGATTGAAGCCTAGTAAGGAAGAAGAAGAAGTTGGTGGACATAGCCCCACACTGGGGTGAACCACGTATATCATGTGTTGATGGTTTTCTTTGTGCTATGAGGTTTATGTTGTGAATCTTCTTAGTGCATTGATCATTATATATGATAGATAGATCCATGAATGCTTAGTTCTTTATTTATGTTGAAGGTGCTAGATCTAACTTATGATTCTAAATGCAATGTGTATCTTGCCATTGTTACTACGTCGATCTATCCTTAGGGTTTGTTCTGCGATGTGAATGAAGTTGATAAGATAATGCATGTTATCTTCTATGTACTTTGCGAAGTATTATAATCATAGATTTGTGTCCCAGCTTGGTTACAGAAGCCTGAGTCCTGTAACCCCCCTGCCTCTACCTCAGGTGAGACTTCTCCTGCTTCACAAGTGTTACCTAAAGGGTCGGTAGTTAGGGTTTTGTTGGTACCTTGTTGAAGCGTTGAACCATGGGTCTGCCCCTATGCCAACAACGGTCTATGAGAATTTGCAACTTCGATCTTCAACACTTTCGCTATTAGAGATGTTGGACACCCCCAGAGGCCA
The DNA here is from genome assembly GCA_009831015.1 of Picea engelmannii. Taxonomy (NCBI): domain Eukaryota; kingdom Viridiplantae; phylum Streptophyta; class Pinopsida; order Pinales; family Pinaceae; genus Picea; species Picea engelmannii. Next base: position 823,806 of record ML781182.1, on the reverse strand, counting down.
TACTCCCAGATATGACATGGCATGTTGATGTCATGTATAGTGACGTGGACCCATAGTACATGTTCCATGTGTCACTAAAAAAATGAACAGGTTGGGGTCCAAAAGCCATAGAATCCAGGTGACACATGTCTCCATAGGTACCCCTGCCATGTTGCCTATGGCATGTCTACAATCAAATGGATGAACCACATTCCTCCACTCCAGTTCTAACGTCCTGTGTGATTTCATGGACTGTGTCTTTTCACTTTATGGATTTGGCACTTTGCAGTTTCAACACTTTGGGGATTTTCCCATTTTCCAGTAATCGCTGAAGTGGTGAAGTTTCGAAGTCTCGAAACTTCACTATCCTTCCACTTCGTATATACAAATCGTATTACTCCTAAATTCCTATCATATCAGATGGTCTGAAGGACTTCGTGACTTTGGCCTTTGACATTTCATGCTTCTTCCTGCCTCCCATAATCATTGAAGTGGCAAAGTTCCATAGTTTCCATCTCCTACTTGGCTTTGATCGATAACTGATGATCTACTAGCTCAATATGATGGTTGGGACTTAATCCCACCCAACCCCTAGTTTCACCTCTATCTCACGGTCCTCATCCACTTGACTTATAATCTAATGATCCAAAACTCATTGATTCAACGATTGTGATTGCTACTAAATTTAAAAGGGAATAATTACGATTCTACGATCCTTTACAAAGGATCTATGGCTGCATGATGCTAAGGCTTCAGCGTGATCTCTGCAATGCTATCACTCCTTAGCTTTAATATCTCGAGGATGTATTCATTCTTAAGGAAAATACCATGTCCAACAGTTCTATCCCATGCCAATACGGTGTTTCAACCAGAAGCTTTGATACCAATCTGTAACATACCTAATCACCCCTAGGTCGGGCTACACTACTGGAATGACAACATACCCGGCCACCCACAGGTTGGCCATGCTACTCCAAAAACTGGCTTCTGAACTCATCTTGAATTCTAATAACAGTTAATGTGAGATCAAGCATGAAAGTCTGACATGCATTAATCAAGATCCATGCTATGACATAAAAGAAATAAACAACGTGCCATGCACAACAAATAACTAGCAGACATACACATTATAAATACATATATTAGAGATAATTAAATACACAATGAAATATACATTATACAGAAAACATAGAGAACACTTATCTTTGCAAGTAAGCATTCACCAACTGGCTACAGACCAAGGAAATTCTTGCCAACCATAGACAATGTTGTTCTTTTAATATCAACATAAAGTCACCCCAGAGCTAGGGCTATGAATCCACAAGGATGGGTCCTAGGCCAAAGATAAAATACACAAAAGTTAGCTAACTAGCTCTCAGGGTTCCCAACCACACAAAAAATCCAAATTTCTAGCTCCCTTTTCCCTTTAGTCTACTCAATCCAAAGAAATGAACACCTTTCTCTGTCATGTAGTCCCTCAGGTTGTCCCATTTCTTTTCAAGGCTCCACTACTACTAGTCAGGAAATATCCCTACTAGAAACTCCAAGGATTCTTAGTTGTGGATAGTTCTTTCAGAACTACCATCAATATCATGCACACGAGCATCCATTCCCTCCTAGAATGATCAATAATTTATTACATCCATCTAGCAATGTATCTCCTCTTCTATCCATTCATTTCCATGCTCATACCAAGAGAACACGAATTGGCAAGAATGAGGCACTAAAAATTGAAGAGTCGGAAGGGTGTAACAGTGAATGAATAAGAACAAATTAACCCAAAACAACGAGAGATTGAGTGAAGAAGAAGAAGAACCCCCAAAAAAGCTCACAAGGGATGTTTATATAATTACATGAAAATAAGAACCACATGGGCTTCCTCCCAAGAAGCACATGTAACCACTTTTCTCGATAAAATCAATTATGGGTAAATAAAATATAATAAAAAGACTTAGCCCCTTAATTCCCCTCTCTCATGGAATCATATCCCCCTATCTATTTTGTTCTTGTCAATATTTGATCCAGATTTTATGAGAAAAATGAAATGACTGCAGATCATTAACATATGCTTAACACAAAATAATAGAGATACAATAAAATTGGTTTTCTATTCAATAAGGAAATAAGCTGAAACTGTAAAATGCAGTAGAAAACAAGCTTGTTGGAATGGTGGTGGCTTATCTCTGAGAAGAGATGTGACGGATGCACTCATTCGCAAGAAGATCATTACAATGAGGCTCTGAAGGCCTTTTTACAATAAACAAGATTGTCAAAAACCCTAGACATCCAAAAACCTAACCCTAGGAGATGAAGCGCCAAAAGTCATGTGGGCCCCGTTTGGGTAAGTCAGTACATCAACTTCCCCGGGTCGTAAATTTTGCATACGATCTCCATTTTAGGTGCACGATAGCCGGTTGGAAAGATCTATTCGAGGACTAAAACTGTTGAAGAAAGTTTCAATATAAGATTTACCAATCGGTATATACCCAAAAAAACATCATTTAGGGCCTCAAAATGGCTCCGGAAGTTCAAGACCCGAAAAACTGCTGAAAATAATAAATTACCAAAATTGCCAGAAAGTTGTTTTGAGCCAGCTGGAAAAGGTGGGTGGCCATTGATATCCACCTGGAACAATCCTCCCTCCTTAGGAAGCAATGGTCTCCATTGCATTGAGTTCCCCCATCAGATGAGGAATTATCTGTTGAATTTGGCCCTAGGTGAGCCACTTGCCCTGGTGCAGGAGTTGCCCTGCTTTGACGACTCGATAAAGAAGGATCATTTGCTGTCGAGTTCCCTTGATCCCTGTGTCCAAATTCTAATTATTGGATGCATGTTGTATGTAGTCGGGGTTGATCTTCGTTGGTGTCAGTTGTTCTGCTACGTCTGAGGTGTCCAATAATGGTGAGAAATAAGGCTAAAGGAGGTCTACGTTGAACACTGGGTGCAGACCAAGGAAAGGAGGAATGTTGAGCTCAAAATCATTATCCCCCATAGACTTGGTGATGGTGTATGACACATAACAGAGTGAGAGAATCTTCCAATGGGGTCCTGTAAGGCATTCTTTCTGCAAGTGTAACCAAACTTTGTCGCCCACATGAAACTTATGTGGCACCCGATGTTGATCATGGCGCTTCTTGTACTTTTCATTGGACTTCTGTAGGATATCCTGAAACTGTTGGTGGATGTGCTGGATCCACTCAATGAACCAGGTAGATTTGTCAGCTTCAGTAGGAGCAGGAGATGAGTTGGCTGAGGTGACCGCAAGGGGAAGTGCAACATCTATGGGACCCAATGGTTGTAATCCCAACCCCACCTGAAAGGGGATGTGGCCGGTTGAGCTATGCAAGGCTCATTTGTAGCTATGCTGGACACAAGGAAGACTCTCATCCCATGTGTGAGGGTTCTTGGAATTATACATGTGTTGGATATGCACGATCATTCGATTTACGACCTCGGTTTAGCCATCTATCTGGGGGTGGAAGGTTGTGGATTTGGTGAGCTTGGTGTCCAACAATGACCAGAGGCTCGACCATAATGTGCTAAGAAATTAACTGTCCCAATATGAGACAATGGTTTGTGTGATTCCAAAATGTACTCAGACTTGTTCAAAGAAGAGCTTGGTAGTGGCTTCTGCTATGATTCTCTTCTTGCAGGAAACCAGAATCGCCATCTTAGAAAAGAGATCAACAACCAAAAAAACACAGTCATTTCCCCGCTTGGTGGAAGGGAGGACAGACATGTAGTCCATTGATATGGATTCCCATGCCCTGTCAGGAGTAGGAAGAGGGGTGTACATGCCCTGTTTCTTAGTGGTCGGTTTGGCATTAGCGCAGATAGTGCAGGACTTGATATACTTGTTGACCTCCTATCAATGTTTCATACAGTAGAAATGTTTCTATAGCATCACCACTGTCTTTTCGACGCTAAAGTGTCCTACCACCCAAATGTAGTGGGATTTCTAGATCAACTTTGATCGCTCACTTGATGGAATACAGATATGTCCCAGACGACACAAGAATCCATCCTGAAGATGGTAATTATCGACAACTGCGTTTGCACCCAACATTTCGTAGGTGGTGGTGAATTTCGGGTTTGTCTCATAGAGTTGGATCCATCCAGAGGTCTCATGGCCGTAAGATTCTAGCACCGTGGTCAGTGCCACGACTGGAAGTCTACTGAGGTAATAAACGACGCGATTGGTGCTTCTTGTCTTACACTTGATGTTGAGGTGGAATTTTTGTAAGCATGTGGACCACTTTTGATGGTGGTCATTCTGTAATTTTCCTTATGTATTCATGAACTGCAGTGGCTTATGATCAGTGTGCATGACTGTCTCCTTCCCAATAATGTAATGTCTCCATTGGCGGCAGGCTTGCACTATGGAGTACATTTCTTTGTGGTAAGTAGGGTATTTATGGACAACATCTGATAGTGTCTCACTATGATAGGCCATAGGGTGGTCGTGTTGAGCGAGAACAATGCCCACAACATTGTATGAAGCATCTATCTCGATCTCAAAGGGATGTTGTAAGTATGGTAGTGAAATTACTGGGGATGAGCACAAGAGTTTCTTCAAATCATCGAACACTTGTTGTTGGGACTGGCCCCACACAAATTTTTCCTTACCACCACCCCTGGTTATTTGGTTGAGGGACCATGCAATATGGGAGAATCCCAATACGACCCTGTGGTATAAATTGGTAAGGCCCAAGAAGCTTCGAAACTCAATGAGTGTGGTTGGGGTTGGCCAGTCACAGATGGCTTGGATCTTGGCTCGATCCACATGTATGCCATAATGATCAACGATGTACCCCAGGTAATGGACCCTGTCCATGCTGAAGGAGAATTTTTCCAAGTTTGTGTATAGCTTGTGCTGTCGGAGGGTGTGCAGAACCTGCTGAATATCCTGCAAGTGTTTGTCCCAAAACTTGTTGTAAATGAGAATGTCATCCAGATATACCACTACAAAATTATTGGTGAATGGTCACAAGATATCATCCATCATCCTCATGATAGTGGTTGGAGCATTTTTCAAACAAAAGGGCATGACCAACCATTCAAAAAGGCCTTCCTTTGACTTGAAGGTGGTCTTCCATACATCTGTCTATTCTATCGGGACCTGGTGGTAGCCAGACTTCAGATCAATCTTACTGAAGTATTTTTCCCTCATGAGTTGATCAAGGAGGTCGTCAATTCTGGGAATTGGGTACCATTTTTTGACTGTGATTTTATTCAGGGACTGATAATCAATGTAGAGTCTCCATGTTCCATCTTTATTCTGTACCAACATGATTGGGCTCCCACAAGGTGATGATATGGGACAAATGTGCCCCTCGTGGAGAAGTTATTGGATATGTTGCTTGATATCCTTATTCTATAACATAGAGAAACTATAGACTGGCCCATTGGGCAGTGGTGCGCCAGGGGTTAGATTGATGGGGTGCTTGACCTAACAGTGTAGAGGTACCCCAATAAGTGAGGAGAAGATATTTGAATATTCTTCGACGACCTTATCTACTTGCTTCTACTCTGTGGAGAGGTTGGCCGCAGAGACCCTGGATGTGGCTGTGATATTTCACTCATTCTGAGAGTGAATCACGAAGAAGAAAAGCTTCCCGATATGAGATATGGCCTTCATGCATTTCTTTGCAGATATCAATGAAATAACACTAGGTGGGACTACCTTGGGTATCTTGTACAATTTCCTGTTCAAAGTAATAATAACACTACAAGGCCTAGACTCATATACAACATGATTTTTCCATAAATAAGGTTGGCCCAAACATCACACAATACCTCATCTTTGAAGGGCTTGATGTCATATGAAAATTGACACTATTGGTTGATGCAGGGATCGCTTCCTTGGTGGAGACATCCAATGGTGTAGGGTTGTGGGTGCGGCGTTGTCGACAGGGCCAGCCGTTTGAAAAACTCTACTTATATTAGGTTCTTTTGGCTACCGCTATCAACAATGAAGTGCAACGGGGTGCCTTTTACCCACATTTGTGAGTGGAAGAGGTGCTCTCCTTCTTCTGGCTCGTCTGGATCATCAGGCTGGAGCTTGGTGGTAGAAATGGTGGCACTGGGTTCCACGTCAATGATCTGTCTTCGCCTTTCTGGTTCTGAAACAAAGTCAGAACCCACATTTGATTAAGAGGCTTTTACTTCTGCCACCAATGACTGCTTTGAGTGCCAGTCAGCAATGTTATGCCAAGGGCTCTTATGGAAGTCGCACCACTTCTCGGTATCTTTCTTTGTCTTTCCAGTGTTATTCTTTGCTAGAGGCCTAGAATGGTTGTCCTAATACTGTCCATATTTTATTTGTCCTTTGTTTTGTGTGTTGGAGCCGCCCTTTCCTGGCTTTTGTTGTGGGGGGTTCCCTGGCCCAAATTGTCGCGTCTTTTTTTTAGATACTCCTCGATTTTGATGACATATCGGTAGGCTGCGCCCAAGGACACGATGTACAGAAATTCCATTTTGGTATGGATGTATCTATGCAGATCACCACAATACTTGAGCACCAGATGTCTCTCTAAATATTTGATACCCAGCTTGGTGCGCAAGGTATGGAAGATATTTGTGAACTCTGGCACTGCATGGAATCTTTCTTGCCACAGTGTGGTCCATTTGGTATACAGGTCGTCATAAATTCCAACAGGGTAGTATTGTTCCTTAATATAACCCCTAAAATATTCCTAGGTGGTCGTGACTGTAAATAACGAGGGTTCCTCTGTTTCCTTTTTCTCAAAGAAAGTTTCCCACCAATCTTTGACATGGGGAATGACTTCGAGGAGCGCAAAAGTAATATTTTCTCTATTCGAAAATTTATGGACAAAAAAATACCCTTATAGTAGATTAAACCACTTGTCTACACCATCTGCGTCTATTTGACTTTCAAATACAGGAATATTGAAGTTTATTTGTACCTTGAAGGGGGTGATGCCTCCGCTCGAAGAAGATGCATCGCCTGTTGGTAGTCGCTGAAGGATTTGCATGAAACTATCCATCATCTAGTTCCTTTGTTGTGTGAGGGCTTCCTCAAAAAACATTTCGAAAGGATATCCTGTCCCTACATATTTATTTTCTCCTACCATGAGAGGTTGCTTGGGCATGCGAGAGCTTTGGTCCTTAAGAGAAACAAGCTCAAGACCCAATTCTTTGTACTTTGACCTCATTGGGGACATCCATTAAGATGAAAAGGAGCATACTGCTCTGATACCACTGATCCAGATTTTCTGAGCCGAACTAAATGACTACAGATTATTAACAGATGCTTAAAACAAAATAACAGAGATACAATAAAACTAGTTTTCTATTCAATAAGGAAATAAGATAAAACTGTAAAATGCAGCGAAAAAAAAGCTTGTTGGAATGGTGGTGGCTTATCTATAAGAAGAGATGTGATGGATGTGCTCATTCACAAGAAGGTCATTAAAATGAGGCTTTGAAGGCCGTTTTACAATAAAAAAGAGTGTCAAAAACCATAAACATCCAAAAACCTGACCCTAGGAGATGAAGCGCCAAAAGTCATGTGGGCCCCGTTTGGGTAAGTTAGTACATCAACTTCTCAGGGTCGTAACTTTTGCATACGATCTTTGTTTTAGGTGCACGATAGCCCATTGGAAAGATCTATTCGAGGACTACAACTATTGATGAAAATTTCATAATGAATTTTTTTGACCAGTAGATACCCAAAAAACATCGTTTAGGGCCTCAAAACGGCTCCGGAAGTTCAGGACCCGAAAAAATACTAAAAGTAGTAAATTACCAGAAAGTTGTTTTGAGCCAGTTGGAAAAGGTGGGTGGCTACCGATATCAATTTGGATCAATCTTGCAACCAACAATGTATTTTATTAATTTATATGAAGTATTGCATTTCCTAGTCACTCTGGCCCCTTTTCAACTCTACCGGCTCACTATCCTAAGTCACAATTACAAAATACATTATAGTTCATAAGGGTTAAAACTGAGGTGTTACATCCCCTACTATGCCTTTGATATTTGTAAAGATTGTTGGAAACAGGTCACTGTATTCGCACAGTAACTCTGCTATGCTTTCTAATGTTTTGTCATCCCAATAGTCTCCAATACTTTCCATTTTATGATTGTCATTCATCCCAATGTTGACTTTCTTAATTTTGATTGGTGCAACAAATACTTCTAACTCCATACATGGACCTTCCACCTCTCTCTCTCTGCCTCAATATTTGTAATCTGAATGTTGCGCATGTCATATTCATCCGGTGCTTCCCCTTCAACATGATATCATGGGATTAAGTCTTTAACTCCGTGTTTGTTTTGTTGTTGATATTCTGTCATGATTTCAACCTCTGGTTCATCAACAAATATCACTCCCCATATCAGCTTAAGCACTGAATCAATGTTGGGGTTCTCATGTTCAAATGAGAAGGTTACTACAAAATTTTGTTGTAATCTTGTTCATTCTGTAGTGAATTTACGCATCTCCTGGTATATATACCAGTTCCCTCAAATCCCTTCCAATGTATGGATAAAGTGATGAGACCATTCCTATGGTGGTGTCATCCTCTATTGTGTCCTTCACTTATCCAAGTGCTCCACTGGTGTTCCTTTCCCATCATACCAATGCATTTTATTTCTCCCCTGTTCTACACCAAATCTAATGCATAATAGTCATTTACACTGATACCAGTCTTGAATTGTTTCTTTGTGCACACCCCACCATCTTGCAGGTGCTTCCTTGAGTGCAATATCTAAGGCTAAGAGCCTACGATTTTATAACACTTCCTCTTCATATACTTTCAAGAATTCCTCTAAGTAATTTAGCCCATGAAAATTGGGAGGTTCTCTTACCTTTGTACCAACCCATATCATTGCACGGTCTTTTCTCGCACGCCTCCTTGTGGAAACTTCATGTAATCATTGTTTCCAATTCTCCAAACCCATGTCTGATTCAAAAGCACAAGATGTGATGCTTCTGCAGCTGAGTAACCCATCCACAATTGGGTTAACATAATCCTCTTATCGCATAGTGGTTCTATACAATTGGTTTATTTCCTCTAGATCCAAACAAGTGGCATCTACAACCCTTTCTTCTTATGAAGGATCCAATGGTGCAATGACTCTATAGTCACTTGATTCAAAAGTCATTTTTCTTGTCTTCATGTTGATTATAGCCTGCTGATAAAATTCCTAATACAATCCAAGTAATTCTAGGTAATGTGTTGTGCCATATACTATCTCTATCACTTCAAAATCTGCGTTAGTGCGCACTCCATCCAAATCTATTGTCACACCTTTAAGCCTTCCAATTGGTAACACTCTATGTTGATTTGATAGTTTCAACTGGAGATGTGAGTAGCCTAGTGTGGGTTCTCCCATACATTGCCATGTCTTATTAGGTAAGCAATTTACTTAAGAGCCTAATTCCAATATAATATCTCCCATATTGAAATCCCTAATATTAGCATTTAGTCTAAATTCTCTGTTTTTCCTTCTTCTTGTATGGAGATGATTTATTGTTTTCTATTCTAACTTCCCTTCTACCTCTATGTTGCATATTTCTAGCAAATTTTGTAAGACTTTAACATCATATGATGGATCATTCAATAACTTAACACAAGATTGCAGGAAATTATTTATGGAACTTACTTGATCTAAAGTTTGTACTTCACTGGTATGGTCCATTGAGGATGGCATCTCATACATTGGTGGGGTTTTGATTTTGTTGCTCGATTGATGTAGACGTGAAATTTTTCTTGACAAACTCTTGTATGACCTATTTAAATGTTTCCTTTTCTTTCCACGCATCAAATTGCTTCTGTGGCTCAGTATTTTTCTTAACCCATTGGTGTTTTGTTGCATAAGTTCTTTTCTTGGTTCCTCCTCGAGTGACTATATTGATGTTTCTCCCCTCATCCCTGGTGTTGGCATAGTGGCAGACCCAGGGTTCAATGCTTCAACAATGTTCCAACAAAACCCTAACTACCGACCCTTTCAACAACAACTGCGAAGCAAATGAAGTCTCACCCAAGGTAGAGATAGCGGGGTTTGCAGGACTCAAGTGTCTACAACCTAGCTGGTACATAGATCTGTGATCAAAATTATTTAACAGGGCACTTAGTAGTTAACATTCATTAGTATTTAACCCTTATTCACATTGCAGGTAAAACCCTAATTACAGAACAATGCAGTATTCAACAAGATCTAGCATAGTCAAGAACTTAGCATATAGAAATAGATCAGATATAGCATTCATTCATATCACTAAGTATTAAACATTCATCTAGACTAAGCACTAAGCAAATAATTACACAACCACATGAACAGTATAGCACAAAGCACCATAACATAGGATATACGTGGTTCACCCCCAGTTTGGGGCTACACCCACCAACTCTTCTTCTCTTTATTATCTTCTTTCAATGCACAAAGCCACAAAACCAAATCCGCATAGGACAAGAGATCTGCACGCACCTCTCTAGATCCTCCTTCCCCGAGCTAGGTCATACCACAAATCCTTCTTACACAATCTTCACACAAGCTTCTTACAATCAAGTTCACTTATCTTTGCAAGTATTAACACATTGTATGCACAAAGCCTCTAGCTTTGCACTAAGCCAATTCTACTAAGTCTCCCTACTAATTTCTTACATCGCCTAGATATCTATTTATACATTAAAAATGGGGCCTAAACATGGGTAAACCCATGGGTTGATATCCCATGCATGTTACATAAACCCTAAACCCAAAAACCCCACAAAAGGGGGTGAGATCCCATGATCTTTGCTTCACCTGGCGCTTCATCTTTGACCATCTTGTCGAAGTCCCAAAAATGGTCAAACACAAACAAGGTTCTACAAAACTTGGTCGAGGGCCAACAGGCCCCCAACACTCACCTGTGATGCGTCCCGAGTCACTATGATCTAGGAAACTCTGCTTCAAAGGCCTCGATCTTGGCTCGAGCTGCTTCAACCTGCTGCTTCGCCAAAGCCTCCTGCTCGGTGAACTCCTAAACAACTTTCTATGTAACCAGTCCTTCTAATCGTTGTTCCACCATGGTGACTAGTTTTTCTATTTGTGCACCTTGTCCCTCAATCTCCTCAAAACGTGTGCAGGATTCATCCTGCACTGGCTGTAGCCTCTCGGTCACTTCCATGACTTTACTTTGGATGGCATGGACATGTTGCTGAATGGTGCACTCTTCCTGGACATACCTTTTCATCCTCTCGACTACTGACAATGGCTTCACCTATGCTTGTACTATCGCTACTTGTTGCTTTTCCTTTTGGAGCTATGACTCCAATGTCTTTAGTCCTGGGTCCTCTAAAATGTGCTCATAGGTATGCGCACTTCGAATGCTTAATTGATTGCATTCTAAGGCCAATGCCTTGATTTTTTCTACTGTGCTTCGAGCATTTTCTTCCCTTTGATCTCACACTTCCTGCGAAGTTATTGGCATGACTTGCAGTTCCAGTTCGACCACTCTTGATTGAAGCTGCTGAATGGCTTCAATGTGCTTCTCCACTTGACTCTCCACTGTGTCATCTTCTATTTGTGTGAGGCCCGACACAGATCGAAGTGATCTGGTGACTGCCTCCTTGATTCCCATCTTCTCTATGATTAGATATTCTTTTTCCTTCTGGATCTGCGCTTTATCCTCTACAAACTTCGCCTGGAGGTTATCTTTCTCTTGCTGCACAACCCGACGTTGTTCTAGGGATTCTTATTTTGCTTGATTTAATGCCTTTGTGGCTTGCTCCTTTTCCTCCTGGATCCAACGAAGGTGAGCCTCAGTCGAGTCTGTTAATATGCATAGTTGGGAAGGCTCATCTCCTACTGACAATGACGTAGTAGACACTACATGGCTCGAATAAAGAGCATGTTGTACCCCTTTGAGCTCCACCTCGATATTGTCAAACATTGTCTCCTTTTTGGCTTCACTTTGCTGCAAAATGTCCTTCGAGGTATTTGATACAGTGGCGATGATGAGGTCAATATCATCTACCGTGAGCATTGTCTGAAATGGAGGTTTATTTTCTTTTGAATTCTTTCACGATGAAGGTTTCTTTGGTGAACCCTTTCTTTTCTTGGATGTCTCGGTCTCCATGATGGGATCCTTAGGTGGTGTGACTTTTCCATGTTCCTGGTTTTTTTCTTCCCCTTTGTCCTCTTCTTTGTCTACTTAGTCATGTCCTCCTCCTTCAGGTGAATCTGGTGTAGTTTCCTTTGATGCGCTACTCAATTCCTGTACCTCTTCCTTCCTTTTCTTCCTACTACTGCTGGGTGCATCATATTCTTCGTGAGTGACCATAGGGATTCCGATGAGGTCGAGGTCGGAGAGTTCTTCTTGGTCAACTAGTACAAGGAACTATGCAGGACATTCCTTGGTTATTTCTTCCATGTCCTCCTCTGTGAGTTTGTAATAGGACTGGAGCTCTTCTTTGTGTTCGTCTCCTCATGCAGTGATATAGATGAAGTGCATGTCTGCATGGAACTTCACAAGTTACCTGAACCTATGCAGAGTGTTCAACATCATGCGAGGGAAGGATTCAATGGCCCTCTTCAATTATAAATAATAGGTGTGGAACACCACGTTTGACTTCCATTTCTTCGTCATGTCACTCGAATACCATAACATAGTGAACTTCGCAGCTAGTGGTTCGGACAGCTTAATTTCAAGGAAGGTCGCTCCTTCCAACATCTCCCAAGGAATGAAGGCAATGAGAATCAATAGCCAAATGAAATGGAACTTGTAGCCCTGATCCTGAGCTTCATGGAAGTATTTCTCTAACTGGTTGATGAGGTAGCTCACCCAGTTCATTTGTATCCCTTCGACGCATTTCCTTGCGAGTTCAACGATGAACCCCATGACCTGCATTGTTCAGTTCTTCCTAACGAGCTTACCAATGATCAAATGAAAATATAGGCGCATTGCTCCATAGTGGATGGAGGCTACCTTGTAGCCCCACTTCCCTTTATCTACATAATCATAGTTTTCTTTAATGCATTGCACCAGGGCACGATCTGTAGCCTTCCATGGGTAAAAATCCTAAGGGTCGGTTCCTTGCATGCTTAGTTCGGTGATCTGATGGATCAACACTGAAGATACTATGATGCGTCAATCTAACCATAGGTAACCACCATGGTAGCATGACAGGAGGATTTTAACGCACGCGTTAACCTCCTGATGTCTGCCGAGGTGTGGTATCTTCATCACATTGAGGATGGTTGATATTACGATGTCCATAGTCCATGGCTAAGGGATTATCTTTGACTTCTTCCCTGTTGTCTTGGTCAAGTACTTGTGTGGTGCAAGCATGTCATAGTTCTTGCAGTCTCCTAAGTTGAAGTCATTGATATTTAGCATCATAATTTGTCCTAACTGTAGTTCAACTGCGCATATCCCCTTCATGAGGTATGCAGTAATTAATGTATAGTCGAAGTCTCTTAGGACACTGTCACAACTAACCGTGCCAACCAGAGGCGGGATATAGTCGGGAAGGATTGATGGGATGAGCTTCACATTTTCCAAGTCATCGCGATGCTTGCTTTGTTTCTCTGTCACAGTCTAGAATGGCCCATATCGATGTGCATTCGATGGGGATGCTTTCACTCCTCTTGTCAATGAGGCCTGTAATCCTGTGGACATGACCTTCTTATCCATGTGGTCTATTAGGATTTTGTCGACGGATTTCTCTACTGCACTAAGATTTCCCAATATACACGCTCGAGATCAGATATCTCGGGTCAGAGAACAAACAATCAAGGTAACATCACGGATGGCGAGGTTATAATAAGCACTACATGAAAGCAATTAGTTCTCTGTGGGCTCGGATAATCACAATTCGTGAAAGTGTCCTCGGTGCAACATTCGACGAGATAAATAGATAAAATCATAATAGACTCCTCCAACGGGCACAAATGCTTCAATCAATACAATTCCATCCATTATGGCATAGTCCCAACAGTCCAATGGTGAATGTTCTGGCAATAACTACGTTTCTAGCCATTCTGGAGTCTTGTTCTAATGGTTTGGATACCTCCAACGGTCATATTGCTTCGGCGTGGAAAAGTACTAGTCGGATTTTTTCTACTATTCTGGTGAGGTTTAAGTTCTACAAGTTTTCCTTCTGCGAAGTCCTCTCTGGAACCTTCTGCAATTTTTCTAGCTTTGCTTTCTTCTTATTGATCTTTCTATCTTTCTTTCCTGTGATCTACATCTCTGGATTCCTCTTTCCATTATTGTTCTTATCTTTTCTTAGCATAGTAACTTCACGCTGTTGAGGATCTTTCACAAGGTTCGAGGATAATACTTCTTCTCTTACTGTTTCTAGAGTAGGTTCTCTACTCTCCTGCATGGACACGTTCTTTAATCCTTCTTGTGTTCTTTCAACTTCGACAACTAAGTCTCTGACCCTTATTTGCTTCGACGTGTCCTCTGGTTATTTTATTAATAGATTTGTTCTCTTAGCCATGAAATCCCTTAATTATTGTTTTTTTTCTATTCTATAGCTTCCTCTTCTTCTCTCCTTCGGATCTGATCTCTCTTGATCCAAGTAATTCCTAACAAAAGTGCAAAGGGAGCGTTGTTCTCAGCAAACTTAATGACCTCAAATTCTTCTTTTGTCGATGTTCCATAAGAAACCATAGGTACATGAGAAAGTATTCCATATAGGGTTATAAACTTTCCTTTAAGAAATCCTATTCCTCCCAATGAAGGTATCATAGCAGGCTTTCCTAAGATTTCCCAAGTACTTTCTGTCATAATGTTCACCTATGTTTCTGCATCCAATACACAGTCTATGTCGAAGTCTCCTATTATTGTTTCTATGCACTCTTTCTCTTTTAAAATCTCTAATAAACCGATGTCTCTATCATTCATTGTTTCTTTCATCAACAATAATATAGCCTCTGATTATTTCTGGTTCTTTAGCATATTCTTAGTCTCTTGTCCTTGCTCATGGTTTTCTTGTCTTATGTTCATCTTTTCAAATTTAGCAATCATTCTAGGGAAATCTAAAACTTCATGTCCATTAGCCTTACAACAAAGGAAAATAGGACTTCTACCAGGGCATTCCTTAGCAACATGTTAAGGTCTTCTGCACCTATAAAAAATAGTTAATCCTCTCTTTCTCTTAAGTTATACCCAATCTTTCCTGTACTGCACACTGGGATCACAGTGATGGACCTACGAAATATTCTTTCTAGGATCCTGCATCCGCTTGTTAGTCAAAATATTATTTCTATGCATAGGGATAACATATCTTTCACTATTTTTATCAGATCTATTCATATCATATATTCTTTCATCTAGTTGTGCCCTAGTTTCCAGAGTAGGAGAAAATCTATTAATTATACCTAGATCCATTTTTTGAAACAAAAATTTCCACTTATCTTACCTTTATCAGAGCACAAAGCTTTAAGATCTTACCTTTTTTTTTTCTTCAGATCCGAGTTATCTTCTTAGCATAGAGCTTCACAAGTCAAGTAGAGTACTACAAACTACAACAACAGATCTACGCACATAGATTTCTCTTTTTCTCAGTTCCCAGCAATCACAGTTTCAGGTCCTGATAATGGAACGATTTGTTGGCATAGGGGTAGACCCAAGGTTCAACGCTTCAACAATGCACCAACAAAACCCTAACTACCATCCCTTTCGACAACACCTGTGAAGCAGATGAAGTCTCACCTGAGGTAGAGGTGGGGGGGGGGTTGCATGACTCAAGTGTCTACAATCTAGTTGGGACACAGATATGTGATAACAATGCTTTAACAAGGAACTTAGTAGTTAACATTCATTAGTCGGTAACCCTTATTCACATCGTAGGTAAAACCCTAATTATAGAACAACGCAGTATTCAACAAGATCTAGCACATTCAAGCACTTAGCATATAGAAATAGATCATATGTAGCATTCATTCATATCACTAAGCATTAAACATTCATCCAGACTAAGCACTAAGAAAATAATTGCACAACCACATGAACAATATAGCACAAAGCACCATAACACAGGATATATGTGGTTCACCCCCAGCATGGGGCTACGTCTACCAACTCTTCTTCTCTTTATTATCTTCTTTCAATGCACAAAGCCACAAAACCAACTCCGAATAGGACAGGAGATCTGTGCTCACCTCACTAGATCCTCCTTCCCTGAGCTAGGTCACAACACAAATCCTTCATACACAGTCTGCACACAAGCTTCTTACAATCACTTGCACTTAGCTCTACAAGTCTTAACAAATAGTATGCACAAAGCCTCTAGCTCCGCACTAAGACGATTCTACTAGGTCTCCCTACTAATTTCTTACATCTCCCATATATCTATTTATACATTAAAAATGGGGCCTAAACATGGGTAAACCCACGGGTCGACATCCCATACCCGTTACATAAACCCTAAACCCAAAAATCCCACAAAATGGGGTGAGATCCTGCGATCTTCGCTTCGCCTGGCGCTTTGCCTTCGACCAGCTTTTTGAAGTCTCAAAAATGGTCAAACACGACCAAGGTTGTCCAAAATGTGGTCGAGGGCCAACACCTGGCTTCTATATAAATCCATTGGACATTCTAGTTTTTCTAGTTCCTTTTTTTCTGGATCTATCCCAAGAGTGTTGGGAAATCTTCTGTGTCATGCTCTATTGCACGATAGTGCATATATTTTGCTAGTGGAAGTGGAGACTCCCTTGCGTAATGTCGTGGTTGTTGGTAGTTGTGGAACACTACTAGTCCTCTTCCTTGTCCAAATCCTCCTCTGCCTCGTCCTCCACCTCTGTATCTTTCTCGATCTCCTTGTGGTGCATTGTACTAGGGTACCTGATCATACTGTGCAAGGTTATACTATGGTTGTGCATTATTATACTACAACTGTGCATTTTTGTATGGTGGTGGTACCTGGATGAACTAAGGTGAATCTTGTCCTGTCATCATTTCTACTTGCACTCTATAAGTATTTGAATATCTTTCTCTCATGAAATCCATCATTCTACAATCCTTATCATCATGACCCACTAATCTGTAAAAGTTGCAATATGAACTTTTGGGTACTCTATTGTCTTTCTACAACTTTGGGCAATGATATGGATCATGCCCATGCATTTTACAAATCTTTCACCATGGTCCTCTTGTTGGCAAAGGTTTTGGTACTCATGTTTCCATATTCTGCGTAAAAGTTGGGCATTCGTTCTTATGGTGTCCTTATGTCCTGCATAACGTACACTAAACAACTTCTCTTTTCTCCTTACCCTTATTCTAGTTAAGTAGAAATGTTAGATTCTTCAAATCCTCATTCATTTCCTCTATTGTTGGATCTGTCTACTAATACTGGTTCTCTTCTAGTTGTAAGGTTTCCTGTAGAGTCTCTACTTGAGTTTGGAACCTATGTTGTCTTAGTGGGCATTTCAAGTGTGGTAGCAGTGAGTTCACTAATAAGTTCCTATGTTTCATGTCATTAATTTCATATTTCAACTTACCTTTCAAACATTTGAACCTATGATAAATCTCCCAAACAAACTCAAAAGGTTCTGCTTGATTTCAATCATTTCATTCAAGTACTGGTCTTCTAAGCTAGGCTTCGTAAATTCTTTTACCAGTAGTTTTTTCATGTCTGCGATACTCTTTGGTATTCCATGTGGATTATTTACATCTAGACTCATGTACCAATCCAATGCGTAGTCGCTTAGTGTGATATCTAACTACGTCAGCTTTGTATCCTCATCTGTGATATGCTTTTCTTCCTAGATCTTCTCACATATGAATAAGTGCTTTTCAGGGTCCTCTAATGCCTCTCCCCGAAATTCTAGTAATCTAATCGTGGGATCATGTCCTACCATTTTGAACTTTGTTGAAATACTACCTCCACATAGTGTAGACAATTTACTATTACCTCCTGAACTTGCTCCCCCAGTGTATTTTCCTTGATTGGATCCATGTCCTGTTTCTTTTCTTCTAGTAAAATTCAGCTGTCTAAATGTTGGTGTTCTTTCTGGTGTATTAGTCACACATGGGGTTGTAGGTTCCACACTGATGGTGATATGGATTGGATTTCTTCCTTATATCCCTAACCCTGGACCTCCTATATTCCTTTCATATGTTTCATGCAAGATTTTCTCAATCCTTTCCATAGCCCGAAAGTCTTCTACATGTTCTTCAACAGGTTTCCAACAAAACCCTTAAAAACTATCGGCCCTCTTGGTAAACTAGAAGGCAACTGTTATAACCCTAAATTGCACCACACATGCTTATCTGGCATCAGGCCAACTCATATCCCTTATTTGCCAAAGCACTGCTGAACAACTCTTTGAAAATCCTCTTGTATAAAGGCCCACGCGCCCTAATCCATTACTGCATGCGTGTACACGCTGGATGACCCGAAACAACCCGCGTGGACCGACAAAATCATGAAAAAAGGAAAGTTGTCGATGGAACAAAAATCTATGGGTGAGTTAACTGAAAATCCCAGCCATGCATGGCCAAGGGTTCATCCAAATACCTAGCTCCTTCTAGCCTATAAAATAAGGGGTAGGGGTCCCATTTGGAAGGAGGAAAAGTATAGCAAAGAAACTCTTCCCATTTACATATTCCCATTGCCCCAACCCTTTAGCCTTTCCTTGTGCCAAAGGAGATTTAAAGCAAAGCAGTTGAAGGACATAAGAAGAGGATCCCAGGATTAGGTTCGAGGAGTGGTGGCCGGTATCAACTTTTGTAAGTTGACTCATTCTAAGTAATAAAGAGAATTCTTTTCCCGTCCCAATTCATGAACTGTTTATAGTTTGATCAGAATATGTTTGGTTTTCTAACCCATTAGTATATAAGTAGTATGCATGCGTAGTTGTTGCTCGTCTTGAATGCAGGTCAGCTTTGGAAGGAGTATTGCAAACAAGTAATCAAGCACAATGGAGGATGGACATCAAATGTCGGTAACGAGGTGGGTTGATCTTTCCATGCATTTACTAAGAAAAGGGGATTTAAATCTAGCGATGAAGGTAGAAAGTAATTTCTATTTGGTCATATCGGCATGCAAAGTCTGAACTCTATTTGCTATTCCGTAGGGTGTTTTTCCCCAATAACAGAATTGTCGACCATACTGGGGACACTCTCTAGGGTTCCTGGAATTTTATTTAGTTTTTGGGTAGTTTTAAAGACTAGTTTTTCTTGCCTGTCTTTTCTTTTTAGTTTCTGTAAGGTCTGAGCTAGCAGCGAGTCTGGTTTTCCATACCAGCTTTCCCTATCTTTTACTTGACTGTGTTTTTCGGGACCCACAGAGGTACACGCGGCCTGCACAAGGTCTGAACGCATGTACCTACACCCTAAGCTCTTATAGCCTGCATGTGAACGCTAGCTGTAGAGGTAGTAGTAGTGTGTAGAGTTCAGAGAACCTCAGAGGCAATCATCCTCTTCCCTGTCAGAATCACACATTCTCAGGGGGTTTTCTAGAATTCTCTCTGAAGTCTTGTTTGCTATTAGTCCTATCTCAGATTGTTTTCGCCTTATTATTTTTTCCTTACATTATTTGTTTTTCTGTTAGAAAGAGTGTCCAAGCCTTCAAGGGATCCTGGTTATCAATATCAGTGGTCTCTTCCTAGTTTGGTCTGTCTGTTTCATTTTTTTTCTCAGAATTTAGGTATACACGCAGCCTGTACAAGGTCAGCCCACGTGTACACGCTCTCTATCTCTATCCAGCGTGTGTTCGCACGCGTGCTATTTGAGTAACAGTCACGTGTTTGTGTAGGATAATTTTTGTTAGGGGTAAGGCACTCATCCTTTCCCTTGATAAGAATTATTCCTCTCAGGTGTTTGAATCTCTGTGTGAGCAGTCAGTAGTTTAGGCTTAATCTTACCCTTAGCTTGCTTTTTCTCATTGAAAAAGTTATCAGAAAAATAAAAGAATTTTCACGATTTTTAGACAAGTGTGAGAGTCATTTTCTTTTAAAAATTGTTGGTGTGCGATTTTTTTTGTTATTTTGATTCTTTTCAATCTACGATTAGGCCAGAATTGTTTTTCTTGGTTTTTGCTTGTCAGTATTTTTCCTTTCTTGCTGTACTAGCATTTAAAATAAAAATAAAAATCTCTCTTTTCATTTTCTTGTTTGGTTGAAGAGTGTGTTTCTGCATTATTAGGCCAGGGAAAATTCGTTTATTTCATAATTTTTTTCTGTTCACTTAGATCATAAGTAGCTCATAGTCAAGTGAAATTCCTTTGAGTTTGTTGTCCAAAATCTTAGAAAAGTTAAAAAAAAATTCTTTTGAAAAGTTGTTGAAATTTTGCATTCAGTAAAAGTTTTGTTTCCAGCTTTTTTATTCATTTTTTTTTGGTTTCATTTTTTACACATCATCAGTTTCACCTTCATACCCCTTGATGTTAGACAAAGCCATAAAATCAACGCTAAATTTAAATTCTACTAGACTTTTATATTTGTAGGGTTCAAAAACTAGCTCAGGACTAGGGCCTTGGGTTAGCTTGGAGAGGAAACTCTTCAAGGCCATTTTAAATCAAACATTGGAGTCTGAGATAGGGAGTGTCTAAGTCCAATGTCGTGAAAGTTATCTGGGACCCCCCTATAACACAGGGGATAAACACAAGGTCGTGTGTGGAAAGGTAGCGAAGATAACCCCTCCAAAGATGGACCAGTCGTAGTGGAGAACACATATAGAGGCCTTGTTTTGGGATTCCGTCGTTTGCATTTGCCACGGGGCTTTGTGGGTCTCAAATATATTCAAGGTCCTTAGTTGTCTTCTGAAACATTTTCTCTCGATACCCTTGATAGGTTTCAGGCTCGATACCCTGCTCATTGTGGTCTACCCAACTTTCGACTGTACCCGCCTGGTGACTGTTCACGCACTGGCAACCTAGTTGCCAATCTTTTTAGGAACATACATAGGTGACTGCGGGGGTATACTATGGTACCTAGGATAGACTTCGGGCCACTCTTTGCAGAGTATACCCGGAGGGTGCTTCCGTGTTCAAGTTGCACTTGCACCGGTAAGTTTCTCTAGTGTTGGTTGTTGTAACTGTTCTTCCAATTAATTTAGTGTTTGCTTGTCTTATCTTCTAGAGACCTTTTTTAGTGTGTGTTACTTTTGAACGTTTAGACTACCTTAGAGTGTCTTGGATCTTCTCACATAGTGGAGGATCCTAAGCTCCGCTGGTCACGAAGGATTCTTGTCCTCCCACCGATTACACTGGAGCCACCCTCGCCACCATTAAGGCGAAAGCTAGACCAACAAGGGTCTTTTGAAGCGACCAGGTTACAAACACGTGTGCCCGAACAACCCTCGGAGGAATCGACCATTTTGGACCTTGAAGCAATCACTCTTGGCCTGGTTGAAACCCCAACCACTGATTTCTTGGCACCTTTCTTTGTCCCAATTCAATTTGACGAGCGCCAGACAGTGTCACACACAACAATGGAAACAAATGTTGTTACTTCCTCTGGGAATTCTTCAATTCCCACCATGATTGTCACCACAGGAGAGATTTCATATTCTAACCCACCATCATCAGTCTGAGTCACCATGGGCTCGACCACAACTACTTCGCACAGTGGTCTGAACTCGTCTTTGGCGGCGGCCACAACCCCTTTCACACCTAGTGCGACAGGCCCTCTGTTCTCATACGGGATGCCTAGTTTGAGTACAAGTCCTGTACTTTCCTACTCCACTTTACAGACTTTGGGTATGGGGGCAGGGAGCTCTAATGCTCCTCTTCAAGGTCACATGGGGGGAACTCCTATCCCTTTTAACGCTTTTCCTTACGGAGGAGGTCGTATCCCTCCTTCATCCCCTTCACTCGGTGTCTCGCATCAGCAATCCGCCGGGAAACCTACATGCAATAGTTTATTTGGAGAGGGGAGTCAAGGACCACCTCGCATAGTATGCTGGTAGGTTCGACACCATTTTCTTGGAACAAAACGTTTGGTAACAACACCTTCTTGTCATCCTCTTTCCCGACTGGGGGCAACCCCATTTTTGGACAATCTACTCCTATGCAGGGTACTATTCCTGCACAGGGGGAAAAGCTAACAGGACCTTGGAATTCAGAGCAAGGATCCGTTCCCTCCTCTGGAATGTCGATCTGGGGTAATTCTTTCCACAATCAATGGAACCTCGGACAAACTACTATGCCTCTCCCCATGGGACTGGCATGGGGTAATCCTTCCCAAAGTCCTTCGAATACAATGCATGCCAACCATCTATGTCCTATTTGGGAAATCAGCTGATGATGTCTCCACATATGCAAAATATTTACGCTGGCTAGGGCCATGGTTTCTACCAGAATCCGGGCCAGCAACCAAACTTTTCCTGGCAACCTGGTGCCATTCAAACTCCAGGACCCTTTTTCCCAGGTTATCAACAACAACCTAAACTACCATTCTTGGGGACTTTACACTTGCCAGATTTGACAAGGTTGTTGAATGACCCTATTTGTCATGATCCACGTTGGCCTCCTATGCCGACGAAGTTTCCTTCAAAAATTCCAAAGTTGGAAGCCAAGCCTAATGAAGATCCAGGTGATCATGTGACTACTTTCCATCTTTGGTGCTCATCTAACTTACTGAAAGATGACTCTGTACAGTTGCGATTGTTTCAATGTACTCTCATTGGGAGTGTTGTGAAATGGTACATTGAGCTCGATCGCTCAAGATACTCTTCTTTTGGTGAACTGGTGATGGCTTTCCTTAACCATTTCCAGTTACCTGTGAGATACGATGCTAGCATAGGGTTGCTCGCCAATTTCGAACAGACAATGGTGGACCATATCTTTGATCACATCCGAGAATGGAGACGCCAAAAGAGTTTAATCAAGGAACGAGTCCCACCAGCATTCCTGCTTGAGTGGTTCCTTAAGTCTTTGGTCCCACAGTTATCCAAATACGTTGCGACATCAAGAGTTTTCTCCGAAGAAGACGCCATCATGAGGGCTCAACAGTTTGAGCTCATCTATTCTTACTCTGGTTTACTATACAACATCTTGCCAGATGCGCCACATTCAATACTGGATAAAACTAGATAGCGAGCTGGACCACATGCCGATGGTATTGTCGGTTCCGCACAAACAAAGCCCACTGATCAATTGACAAAGCAATTGCAGCAGTTATCCATACAACACACAGCAGCCAGCCAAACTACTGCTTTGGCTACTCCCCCTACCAAAACGTCGGAAGTACACATTGTGCAGTCGACTAACCCAAAGTCCACCCAGCAACCTGAAGGGAAGAAAAAACAACGAAAGAAGGGTAAGGGGGATAAAAAACCCAACGATAATGTTGGCGGGGACAACACTGAAAAATGGAAGGTGAGGTATCCATGCAACTTGTGCGTAGAAGACCACCTAACCCATCTATGTCCTCGACTTGTAGAGGCCCAAAAATTTGTCACGCAACAACAACAGGCGGTGTTGACGAACCCATTTCAACATGGGCAAAATATAACTCAAGCCTCTACAAGCATGGAAGGGGGCATCCAAGAAACCTGCCCACCTCTGAATAACCCCTCATTCGCGAACGTATATATGTTTAGGGGTGATGCTTTCATATCGACTAGAGTGCACGATTATAGTAAACCAAGCACTTCTGAGAAGGGTAAAGAAGTTGACCTCCCATCTCTTCCTCTACAGATTGAGAAGACGTTGGGAGAAACAATGACATGCATTCCAAAAGGTACATTTAAAAAAGCTTCTCATAACCCCAATGTAAGGGCCGCCCATAACTACTCTATGGTGGAAGATTTATCACAAACCACTTGTGCGATGTCTGCTTTGGAGGTCCTCCAAAGCTTCCCTGCTCAGAGGAAATCCTTGTTAACCACATTGGGATCTACTGAGACTTGTAATTTGGGTACCATCATGTTATATACAACCGACTTAAAACCTCGTTTGCCTTACCATGTAGCGTTTCAGATAGTAGTGGCTTACCCCATGAAAATTTTTACACGGAATATCTTCCGCACGGTGGTTGATGAGGGTGCCTCGACATGCATTATATCGTTGGCATGTTGGAAGGCCATTGGCCAGCCCGTTTTGTCTCCATCACCTACTCTCCTCACTACTTTCGACGGTCGTTCGTTCTGACCACATGGCATAGTTCCTTCTTTCCCCGTGAAATTAGGAGGGAAAACCATGTGTATCGAAGTAGAGGTAGTCGATACTCCCCTTGACTATAACCTCTTGTTAGGACGGAGTTGGACTTATGTTATGCAAGCTGTGGTTGCTATAGTTTTCTGGGTCTTTTTATTTCCACACGAGGGTCGGATAGTGACCATTGATCAATTGTCTTTCTCCAGAACTGACCCAGCTTTGGGGGCATCCATGGTCCCGATGATTGATAATCCTCAACCAGGTGTTGTCAACGTAGTGGTTGGTTTGTGCCGATCTTTGATGGGGACCTTCGATTACCCACCCCCTCAAGGCGATATCAAGTTTATATCCAATCACCATAAGGTTGAGATTTTTCAAGTTTCGTCGTTCTGCATGACTTACTTCGAGGATCCATGGATACTTCCTTCCCCATCGGCCACGATGGATGAGGCAGGGCACCCAGGAATGTCCATGCCCTTGTCTATTGCTGAAGTAGCGTACTCTTTAGTCCAGCAAGCTTCAGCTAACACTAATATGACTCCTGCACAAGAGTTAGATCCATTTCTAGAGCCTATTTGGGCTAAGGGTTTTCTCACTAACATCAATTCGTTAGACTTAGTCTTGCCTTCTGATGAAGCAATAATCGAAGCAATGACTAGTCTGGACAAACTTTGGGAAGATCTTCATCACAGTTCGTATTTTCTCCCAGAGTTAAGCCAAATCGAAGCAGGAGAATTCACCATGACCATGACGGGAGATCAGTCATGTCCTATTAATCTCTTAGCTACACATTAAATTTATGCTGAGGGAAATATGGCAACTATCGCTGAAACTATACCAATCAACATCTCCTGAAACCCTGGCGTCATGGAGAATGTCTTCATCAAAGTAGATTTCTCCCCCAAGAGATTCAAATCTACACAGATCTTTTCAAAGAATTTTGTGATGCTTTTGCCTGGTCTTATGAGGAAATGCCAGGTATCGATCCAAAAATAGTTGAACATGAAATCACAATGTATCCTGATGCCAAGCCTGTTCAATAGAAACTTCATCCAGTTAATCCCAAGAAAGAAACAACCATCAAGATTGAGGTTGAGAAATTGCTAAAAGCAGGTTTTATCTATCCTATCCATTTGACTCAATGGGTGTCAAATCTTGTGTCGGTCAATAAAAAACAAGGCACGATTCGTGTATGTACCGACTTCCGTGATTTGAACAAGGCATGTCCCAAAGATAATTTTCCAACACCATTCATCAACCAGATCATTGATGAATGTGCTGGTTGTGAAGTCTTTTCTTTCATGGACGGTTTTTTGGGATATAATCAAATCCAAATCAAACCTGAAGACCAACACAAAACATCAACATCTCCCGAAACCCTAGAGTCATGGAGAATGTCTTCATCAAAGCGGATTTCTCCCCCGAAGAGATTCAAATCTACATGGATCTTTTCAAAGAATTCCGTGATGTTTTTGCCTGGTCTTATGAGGAAATGCCAGGTATCGATCCAAAAATAGTTGAACATGAAATCACAACGTATCTTGATGCCAAGCCTGTTCAATAGAAACTTCATCCAGTTAATCCCAAGAAAGAAACAACCATCAAGATTAAGGTTGAGAAATTGCTAAAAGAAGGTTTTATCTATCCTATCCATTTGACTCAATGGGTGTCAAATCTTGTGTCGGTCAATAAAAAACAAGGCACGATTCGTGTATGTACCGACTTCTGTGATTTGAACAAGGCGTGTCCCAAAGATAATTTTCGAACACCATTCATCAACCAGATCATTGATGAATGTGATGGTTGTGAAGCCTTTTCTTTCATGGACGGTTTTTCGGGATATAATCAAATCCAAATCAAACCCGAATACCAACACAAAATGACATTCATTTGTCCTTGGGGTACATTCGCATATCGTATGGTGCCTTTTGGTCTTAAAAATGTTGGAGCCACCTTCCAATGGGCCATGTCTTTTTATTTTCATGATCTCAAGCATATAGTCAAGGCCTGTCTAGATGATTTAGCATCACGATCTCGCAAGATAATGGATCATCCCACACACCTTATACTAATCTTCGAACGTTGTCGCTACTTTAGGATTCGCTTGATTCCAAACAAGTGCAACTTCTGCGTAACGTCGTGACATTTGTTAGGTTTCATCGTATCAACAACAGGGATCATGGTTGATCCTCTCAAGGTGGAGGCAATAATCCAGTTTCCCCCCTCACGCACAATCCTTCAGCTTCAGAGTCTACAAGGCAAGGCGAACTTTTTACGACGCTTCATCGCCTACTATGCCGAAATTACCAAGGGCTTTATGCGCTTACTGAAGAAAGATGTTCCCTTTTAGTTTACTAGGACGATTTCGCTCAACGCTCTTTCGACGCATTAAAACACGCCCTCACAACTGCACCTCTGCTATGGCCACCTAACTATAACAAGGATTTCTTATTATATCTGGCTGCCGCAGAGTCAACCATTGGCATGGTTTTAGTTCAGGAAGATGATTTGTTCTCATAATACGTGATCTATTACCTGAGTCGAGGCCTCGTAGGACTGAAACTCAATTATTCTCATATCGAAAAAAATTTGTTGGCAGCAGTTCATTCCGTTCAACGATTCCCTCATTATGTTCTGTTATAACCCTAAATTGCACCACACATGCTTATCTGGCATCAGGCCAACTCATATCCCTTCTTTGCCAAAGCACTGCTGAACAACTCTTTAAAAATCCTCTTGTATAAAGGCCCACGCGCCCTAATCCATTACTGTATGCGTGTACACGTTGGCTGACCCAAAACATCCCGCGTGGACCAACAAAAGAATGAAGAAAGGAAAGTTGCCGACGGAACAAAAAGCTATGGGTGAGTTAACTGAAACTCCTGGCCATGCATGGCCGAGGGTTCGCTCAAATACCTAGCTCCTTCTAGCCTATAAAAGAAGGGGTAGGGGTCTCAATTGGAAGGAGGAAAAATATAGCAAAGAAACTCTACCCATTCACGTATTCCCATTGTCCCAACCCTTTAGCCTTTCCTTGTGCCAAAGGAGATTTAAAGCAAAGCAGTTGAAGGACAGAAGAAGAGGAGCCCAAGATCAGGTTCGAGGAGCGGTGGTCGGTCTCAAATTTTGTAAGTTGACTCATTCTAAGTAATAAAGAGAATTCTTTTCCCGTCCCAATTCATGAAATGTTTATAGTTTGATCAGTATATGTTTGGATTTCTAACCCGTTAGTATATAAGTAGTCTGCATGCGTAGTTGTTGCTTGTCTTGAATGCAGGTCAGCTTTGGAAGGAGTATTGCGAACAAGTAATCAAGCACAACGGAGGATCGACATCAAACGCCAGTAACGAGGTAGGTTGATGTTTCCATGCATTTACTAAGAAAAGGGGATTTATATCTAGGGATGAAGGTAGAAAGTAATTTCTATTTGGTCATATCTGCATGCAAAGTCTGAACTCTATTTGCTAGTCCGTAGTGTGTTTTCCCCCAACAACAGCAATGCTACGCACAGGATTCACAACGCAGTCTCACCCGAGATAGATTTATGGTTTATTGCAATATTCAGGTGCTTGTAGTCTAGGAATGAATGGGGATATGTGGTTGTTTTCTTTCTTCCTTATGCATCATCCTTGTTAACTCGTCAATTACTTCTATGACTTGTTTGTCTTTAATTCTATGCATGCATGCTTATAAAGCTACTTTAACCATTCATTCATAAGATATTGATCAACATAAAGTAAATCATTCATTAAAAATCACACATAACACAAGTTTTACCATGGTTCACCCCCCTGGGGCTACATCCACAAAGATCTAGTTTCTTTTCTGTTTTATTTGTTCTACTACAAAATCTTGCGTTGTGCACATTACATATTCAATAATACAATCAATATTGAAGGTAAGAACCCTCTGTGAGGTGGACTAGATCACACCAGGATCATCATCCTGTGACCTAACCCTCAAAAACTAACTTATTCGAATCTTCTACAAGACTTATTACAATAAAAAACCCACAAAATCATACTAATAAACTCTCTCTATTACAACATATTCTCCCTTATCCTCTCTCTTTCCTAGACCTCCTAGGTCCTTATTTATATTATTTTATCGGCTTATAGCCGTTAAAATATTTTCAAAAACCCCAACCCTATCATGGTTAGGCTTGTATGCCTGCACACCACGTTGTTTTTCATCTTGCTTGTTTCTTTTCCTTATTTTTATGCATGCTTTTTTCTTACCACTTGTTGCGTGTGTTTCCAAATTAGGTCTTGCTTTCCAAAAATAGATCCTTCACCAAAAATAATCCTGCGCCCAAAATAGACTTCCTTCTCAAAATAGTCCTGCACCCAAAACATACTTCCTTCTCAAAATAGACATGCACCCAACAGGTGTCCTGTAGATTCTTCTTCAGGACTCTCAAACTGTCTCGAATTTCCTACAAGTAGTCTTTGGCTTTGGGTTCTCTTCTCTCTCCAAATTCCAAATCCACAAAATATGGAGTGTCATATCCACACAATGCTTTGAATGGGATCATCCCGTTGGACATGTGATGAGTGGTATTGTAGCGATTTTCCTCGATGTGCAACCACTTTATCCATGCATGTTGCTTCCTTCACACATAGTTCCTCAAGTATCCCTCAATATATTTGTTTACTATCTCTATCTACCCATATGTCTAGGGGGTGATAGCTAGTACTAGGTGTCAACTCTGTCCCAGATATCCTGAATAGATCCTACCAAAATGCATTGAGAAACCTTCTATCCTGGTCACCGACTATGTTTCTCAGAAGAACATGGAGTCTGACACCTCCCTGAAGAATATTTATTCTACTTGAGATGCATTGTACTTTGTAGGAATGGAAAAGAAGTGTCCATATTTATTCAATACGTTCACTACCACGTAGATATAGTCCCTGCCATGCACCTTTGGAAATCCTGTGATGAATTCCATGGAAATGTTATTCCACTTCTACTACAGAATCAACAATGGTTGAAGAA
Organism: Picea engelmannii; assembly: GCA_009831015.1. Lineage (NCBI taxonomy): Eukaryota > Viridiplantae > Streptophyta > Pinopsida > Pinales > Pinaceae > Picea > Picea engelmannii. The sequence goes on along the minus strand of ML781182.1, from coordinate 794,767 downwards.
ATCTTGCAAGATGTGAGAACTCTAACTTGTTCTTCTAGAAATTCATGTACTCCCTCACATGACGAAGTACATCCCCCCTGAGACCCTTCCACAAGAATCTCTCCCTCACTTGTCTGTAGGTCTTCAGATACCCTTGGTTCGCTTCCAGTGGTTCATCATGTATTTCCCTCACAATGTTATCCTTGAGTGTGGACTTAGGGAAAATATAGATCCTATATTTGTAGTATATGATGTCATCCACTACCCTATACCTTCCATTCTGAATACTTCCGTCCATCAGATCACAAGTGAAGGTATTCTTGGAGTATTCCACCAAAAGAATGGACTCTCGGTCTATTGAGATCTCTGTCATGAAAAAGGCTATAGGTCTCTTGGATAAGGTGTCAAGAACTATATTCTTCTTCTCCTTTACATTATCAATGTAAAAATCATATGCCTACACCTTACTCACCCATTTATGTTTCCTCTCATTCAGGTCCCGCTACTCTAAGAAATATCTCAAGTTGTCGTGGTCAGTCTTAAACACAAAGAATCCTCCCACCAAGTACTTTCTGAATTTGGCCAATGAATGCATGATGGAAAACATCTCCTTATGATATATTAGATATAGCTTCTCAGAATCCCTTATCTTTCTTCTCTTGAAATCTATCAGGTGTCAGTTCTGCATCAATATTGCTCCTATCCCCTCACCAGATGCATCACACTCCAGAGAAAAAGGTTGCGTAAAATATGGGGGTGTTAATATTGGTCAAGTGCTCATCACCCTCTTCATTCTTTCAAATGATACCTATGCATCCTCTTACCATAAGAATGCCTCCTTCTTCATGAGGTATTTCAATGGTGCAACCAATTGTGAAAATCCTTTCACAAAGCACCTATGATAATTTCATATCTTGAAGAATTCTTACATATATGTGAGTGTCATGGGGTTGAGTCAGTCTAAGATGGTATGGATATTCTCATGATTCACTTTGATCCCTCAAAACCTATCAATTGCCCCAGATAGAGGATCTCTTTCAACCTGAACTCACACCTTGTCTCCTTGGAAAAAAATGATTTCTCCTCCATAATGATGAAAATCTTGTCCACATGATTCATATGTTCCTCCCACATTCTGGTGTAGATTAGAAGATACTCAAAGAAAACTAGTAATAATTTCCTCAATTGTTTATTGAAGATATGGTTCATGTGGGATAGAAAGGTAGCTGGTGCGTTAGTTAACCCGAAGGGCATGACTAGAAACTTATAGTTCCCATAGTGACACTTGAATGATGTCTTATGGATATCATTGTCTCTTACTCGAATATGGTGGTATCCTAATCACAGATCAACCTTTGAAAAGTACACTGCCCCATGTAGCTCATTAATAAGCTCATCAATCCTGGGTATCGGGTATCAATTTTTGATGGTCTTCTTGTTTAGTTCCCTATAGTTTATTCACATCCTCATAGTGCCATATTTCTTCTTCACCAACACAACTGATGAAGCGAAAGGAATAGATTTGGGCTTGATATGTCCCGTCTCTAGAAATACCTTTATGGCCTTCTATATTTCATCCTTGAATCTCTCCATATGCCTATAGGGGGTGGTGATCATAGGCTTCGACCCCTGTTATAGCTAAATGATATGCTCAAATCCTCTTTCAGGTGGTCTCCCTATTGGAAATGGCTCGAAAAATCTTTCATGATTTCCAGGTAATGCATGGATATCTGAAGGGTAATGTTGGCGATCCTGTGATGAATTTTCCATGGTGATCAAACATTCTGCTACATAGGTCACATCCCCGTGTATAAAAAGGCCCTCCATGCATTAGTTATACACGATCCTAGGGGAACCTATCAAGATACCTCTTAGGATGACTCACTATCCACCCTTGTCCTGGAAATCCATCCTCATGTCCCGATAATTCATGCAGATATCTCCCAATGAGCACAACCACTGAATTCCTAGCACCACATGTGTATCTACTACATCCATGACATAAAGTCATTGGTCAACGTATAGTTACCCTATGTTACTTCCAATCCCTTTATCCTCTAAGAAAACATCATGTTGTACCCATATGCTACTATCACATTGAATCCCTCAAACTCCTATGCAAGGATTTGTCTCTTGGTGACAAATGCATCATCAATGAAACTGTGGGAGGATCCACCATCAACCAATGTCGTAACCATATGCCCCTACATAATACCTATGACCCTAAAAGTGTAATATTTAGGGACTCCTGAGAGTGTGGAAATGATCACTCATTTGGGGATATCCTATAATAGTGCCTCTTCTGTAGAATGTGATGGATCCCCACTATCCTATCTGATACTATCATCATCACCATCCTCCTCCTCGTCAAAAAATACCTCAATGTAATGGAATTTACCTTTGTAATGGACTTTACCTTTACCCATACATCGATGGCCCGATTCCCATTACTCCTTGCAATTGTAGCAAAGTTGATTCCTCCTTAGTTCTCTTTGAGTCTCGTCATCCATCATGTCCTTCCCTTTCCATGGCTTATGGGGAAACTTTGTCTCCTTACCCCCTTGATGGGTGAATGGTTTTGTTGGTGCCTTCTTGGAGACTACGTACATCATGTCCTGGATTCTCATGATGGCCTCTTGTAATTTGGTTGGTCTAAATTCCTTCACCCATCCTCTCAAGGGTTTAGCTAGAACCTCTATTAACACTGGGAAAATTTCCTAGGCTGAGGAAGCAACTCACAAAGGAACCACAAAACCACTTTAGAATTGGACACTAGCCTATTCAATTCAGAGAGGGATCTCTCTTGTCACTTAATCTCTAATAGATAGGTTTTCTTGCTAGATATATGGCTAGGTTTTGATTATTGAAGATATTTTTATAGAGTTTTTTTGGGAAGAAGGAGAGGGATTTGTTGGGAAATGGAGTCAACCCTTGAAAACAAATGAAAACAATGACTGGTAGGTGAAACTCTTCAAAGGAACAAATAATAAATAGGTTATGACCTTTCAGTTTTTTTAATTTTTTGTCTAGAGTGAAAGAAGAAGGAAACATATAACAAAATCATAGCACCATGAAATATGAATTCTAATCATTTCATAAGGAAAAACAAAGTTTAAATCACTTGAATCTAAAGCACCATTTAGATGAATTTCAGACCCTCTAATATCCAATTTAAATAGATGGAATACAGATGAAGAATAAGAACACAATATGTACATACAAATACTACAATAGGGACTTTAGGCCACCACCATTAGAATCTTTGTCTTGAAAAGATATGGACTTTTGCATTTGTATTTCATTCAGATTCATAAATTTTTTACAATATTAAGCAAAATGTCTTGTGTTCTTCTTCCAACCCTTTGCACATTAAAAATGCTCAAATATATATATATATATATATATATATAGCCTAAGGAGGTCTAAATCCATCTTTTTCCAAAGACATAAAGTTGTTAAAATAACTTAGGAAAGAATATTTGCCAAAATATGCCTATATCCTACTATCTACAGTTTGATTTTTGACCAACTAAAAATGTGTCGACTGAAGAGAAAATCATGGATCTGATAGGATAATATCCAAGATTCAATATCCATATAAATTTTGGATCAACCTTGCTAAGTTGGAGGTCCATCAAGTCAAATTTCAAAAGATTCTAGAACTCTCCCACCAAATCTGGCTTTGCGATTTTCTGGAAAATAAGCCTCAAAGATAATTTCATATCTTAAAAATAATAACACTTGTGTAAAAAATAAGAGAGGTTTTTTTTATTGGGTCCATTATTGACACAAATCTCTTTTTGTTTTAAAAAATTCTTCTCTTTCTCCTCAGACTCGTCTCCCAAAGATTATGACTAAAACAAGAATACATTAAATGCTAAAATATGGAAAAATGGGCCATAAAGATTCATTAGAATCTATAAAAATATGACACCTGTGTAAAAAATGAGAGATTTTTTCTTTATTGAGTTCATTAGTGACAAAAACCTCTCCGATGCTTTCCAAAATACTCTCTAGTTGCTCAGAAAATGATCTTTAGGTTGACTGCAAAAGCAATCATTTCCAGAACTTGCATAGCGTGCCTTGCAGACTTTGTGTAGCGTGTTTGATTTATTAAAAAAAATTCATTTAGGTGGTGGATGAAAGGTGTTTCTATGCTAGAAACCACTTCTATATCATTAACAATCATTACCTAAGATCCTTTCAACCTCTGTATGCTTAAAAAACATGTGTAGCGTGAGATCGCTATGCAAGTTTTGTACAATACCATTTTTTACTTCTTTGACCTGTGCATGACATCTGGAATTCACTCACTCATATATTGACATGTAAAAACATGGTGTCGAAGTTTGATTTTTTTTTATGACCCCATCTTAATATAAAAATGACACCTACAGTACTTGAATAGAGTTAGGGGGCTGCAAAATAGCTTTTGCAGTGCTCAATTGTTTTGATGATGTCACATATCATAAGTGGGTCTATTCATATGAGATGTTTTGTATTTGACAAGACTTGACTCTAAATTCCCATGATTGGCCATATGACCTCTATCTACCAATTTTGAACAAATCATAGATTTTCATGTGAAAATTTACATGTGCTAACATTGGCTGCAATGGGGATGGCATCCTCCCTGTGTGGTGCCAAACAACAAGTAGACTAGTAGCCTAATCCATTGGATTTACCCCAAAATCACAACTGAAATATGAAAATTGATGCTACCATGAATTGCAATCAACTTGTTCTAGAAAGATGAAAGCCAAACCATACACTACTCCAGGCTAAAAATTGAATGTTGAATATTATTATTGCAATTCTGAATACTCACACTGCTAAAAACACAACTGAAAATTGCTGAAGAATGATCCAAATAAGTTAATTCACACACCTACCTAACAAATTGAAATAGATACTTCTCGATCAAGTGAAATCATAGATCCAATGCAACCATGCAAGTGTTTTGTCCATAATTTGAGATTTTTGCATGTCCTTCCTTAGAGACAAAATAAGAAACCTACTTATTGGCAATTTAAAAAACTTGCAAACAAATTTGAATTTGAAAAAATATGAGAATTTGGGGTTTCTTACTGACTCCACCAAGACGCAAAAGGATCCTTATAGGAAAACAAACTGATGTCCAAACATTGCTCAACATTGTCACTCTGATGTGTGACCCCTCCAACTGCATTTTTGCCTTCATGCAAATCTAACTGATAGTTGTCATAAAAGGGATGGAAATATGCACTAAATTGTTGCAATGAAACCCCTATTGGAAAAATAAAAACATGGCTTATTTGGACATTATCTTATCTTCAAACTCATGGTTATCCAATGGCTTCAAATTTTGACTACTAAAATTCTTCATATAACAAGCAATAGGGCCTTGAAAAAAATTAGAAGAGTGTTGACTTATAACACTATGAAAAGTTTCCTTCAACAACTAGAATGAAGAAAAAACCAAAGGAAGAGTATTTCTTTCAGCTGAATCACAATTTTCATCATGTTCATTAGCATAATTGTGATTTATAGGTTGTTTTATTTCATAAATTTGTTGAGACTAGACATTTGTTGGCTAAGAACATGTGGTTGGCTGCTCTAGCAAATCAACACCAAAATGGACAACATAATCGTAATCATACTCATCATACTTGGGTGAATCATGAACTCCTGCAATGTCATATAATAGGAAAAAGCTTGGGATATCAACTTGTTATTCAGTAGGATGATCCTTATCTTCTACAACAATGTCATCATTGATAACTTCGAAGAAGTTCATGGAACAATCATTTTTCTACTCATGCTGAAAAAGATCAGGATGTAAATCAACTTCTTGTTTATGCACAATCTCATGGTCTTATGTTACACCATCTTTCTCTGCATTTGCAACAGTCTCAAAATTCTGATTTTGCAGCCTCTGATGTGCTTGAAGGTTGTCTTCCACTCCTAGGAATCATCAAACATTTATTGTAAGGTCTTAGATCTTCTTTCCATCAGAAGGAAAGACAAATCTAGATGAAAGGTTGTTGCATAATGGAGCATGGAAGCAACTTCAGTGGGTTGAATTTACTTGGGAAAGTTGTAATAAATATTGGAAAACCTCCTACTGAACATAGAGACAGTTTCACTGCTCTGCCTTTTTATGGCATAAAATTCTGTAAGATGTAGATCCAAAGATTTCCTCTTGCCCCAAAATTTCAAAGAGACATTCTTCAATTCCTCCCATGAGCCGATTGATTTAGGTTGTAGGTTCTTGTACCATTCCTTGACCTCTCCTTGCAATGACTGGGAAAAGCCTCTCATTAAAACATCCTCATATTCAATCTCAAAAAGGTCATTGAAATGCTGAAAATCTTGGATATGCTTTTCAACAGAAAGGTTATCGGGTTCTCAACTAAACTTAGGCAGGTATTTGTGGTTCTTTGGAGGAAAATCATGAAGAATAGAAGGAAATTTTAAAGCTATTTATTTGTCCAAGATCTTAGAGGGAATATGATTAACTACAAGATATGGTGAATCAACTTTGGTTTCATGAGGTTCAAAAGACTAAATATGGTCATCATATGATTTGAGAGAAGGATCTTGTTCAGGATCAACAATGCAAGAAGAAAGTGTACTAGACTCTTTAAAGAAGGATATACAAATTTAGATTTATGGTCTTCATTTGAATGCAACAAGTAAACAAATATTATTTTGAAAAACGCAGGAAAATACAAAAAGATATTGATGAAAAAAGAAACTACTTCCTGGAGAAAACTCAATCTTATGTACCTAGTCTTTCCACTGTTTCCTTTCATATCTCTATCAAAAAATATCGTTCCCCAGTGGAGTCTCTGAGTCAGATTTGAATCTCGATTGGTGTTGTTAGGTGAATGATTTACATCCTCCTTGTGTCTGAATGTTGTACACCATAAAAAATCATATCTAATCCTTATCATTTCTCCCAGGGAAGATTTTTAATTTCGTCCTCGGCAATGGCACAAAAATGTTAACACTGGGTAAATTTCTGAGGAGGGAACTCACAAAGGTAACCAAAAACCAAATTCAGAATTGGACACTAGCCTATTCAGTTTAGAGAGGGATCTCTCTTGTCACCTAGTCTCTAATAGATAGGTTTTATTCCTAGATCTATGGCTAGGCTTTGATGATTGAAGATATTTTTATAGAGTTTTTCTAGAAATAAGGAGAGGGATATGTTGGGAAATGGAGTCAATGTTAAGCCCTAATATTGGCTCATTACCCCTTAATTGGGGCATATTACATTAGTAATGTTATTTTATTTATGTTGGCTTTAGGTCATTAGTTGTAATTATACCTCCTTGTCTCCTATATATACCAAGGAGACATTTTCATTTTGAATCATCTTGTACTTGAACATTTAAGTGGGGTAAAAGGAGGTTTCCCCCTCGAATTGACTTATTATCTGAAATTATCTCTTTTTCAAGGTGTTGAGTACTTTTTCTGAGGTTTTTCTATGCTATATTGATATTTGGTTCTTAACATATGGTATTAGAGCTCAAGGTCTTGGGGTTTCGCTGCTACATCTGAGACACCTTGGAATTTTCACTATAAAAATTTTTCTACAATGTTTCAGAAGGAACGGCTTGGAGTATATTTAGTACACAAATCAAGGTACGTTGGTTTCAAAATTCAGCTCCCGAAGCCTTATACTTTCGGAGATACATCCTGTACAAGATAGTGTTCTTGAATCATCTTGAACTGATTCATTGTGAAATTTTCTCTATAAAAACTTTTCTGTAATGTTTCAGACCCTAAACTCTAGAGGATATTTATAGAAATTAGTAATATATCTGTGGTAAAACTTTTATCTTCAGGGTCATCTTAAATTTGTAGATACACCTTGTGTAAGATAGGGTATCTTACTAATCCTATTGACTAGTCTCAAGAAGGTGTTCCAGGTAAAACACTCATAACTTCTTCCTAGAGTATCCAAATTGAGTGGGACTGGTTTCATTGGATCATGGACAGTCTAAGTATTTCTGGTGCTAGTTTCAGAATTTTATATCAATTATTTTGTGTGGGGCATGCTATACAAGTGAGATCTCCTGGAAAGGACAAAAATCGACAAGTTGTGGGGAAGTTACCGTAAATTCCACTTGGCACATCCAATTTTGATCAGACCTGTGAAATTGCAGAGAATAAATATCAGAGAACTACATAAAAGAAAGTTTCATACCTAGAAGGGACAAAACGTGGGAGATACAATAAAAGAAATATTGTCTAGCAGAACCACCTCAAAATCAAGGTTCAAAAGTGATACTTGGCCAACATGCCACCCAAAAAGGGAACTTCTACACCAAATAAGCCTCCAGAAAATCCTACTTGGACTCTTGATG